>JAECUM010008071.1:0-14864 GCA_016617855.1 Megalonaias nervosa | reverse complement strand
GGCATTTTTATATATATATATATATATATATATATATATATATATATATATATATATATATATATTCAGTTACAAATTAATGCTGTTACCTACATTCCTTTCACAAGATTTCTTGTTTAATATCTGAAGGAATATTTGATCATGGTGATACTCAATAAACAAACTGAACTGAAGAAAAACAACAAAATAAGAACACAACGCAACAAAGCAATGAAGTAAGAAAGAAATATAGGCATTATCACATGAGACTGAGTGCATATGGTAAACTATGAACAGCTGTAACACCATGTATATTAATGGCCAGATAAAAACTATTCTTACCATGGGATCTAAAGTCAGCTATCTGACCAAGGGATCTAAAGTCAGCTACCATTAAATCTTAGACCTACCTTTATCTTGTTTCAACCATTCACCAGTTTCCCGGGATACCCTGCAGCGATGGATATGTACATCGATTCCTTCTGTGCTCTCTCTCTTGGAAATATTTACGTCATCACCCAAAAGTCGCTTACTCAATGTTGTTTTTCCGACCCCATATCTTCCTACTATCATGACCCTTATGCTGTAAACTTTCTCTTTTCGATCTCTTAGAGCTTCCTTGAACATCTGAATGGATCTTTCATCCATTCGCAGTATCTCCTCTGGAATAACTGGTTCAGAAATAAAATCTTGATTGAAATCATATAAAAATGTTAGGTACATGCATCAATACATACTGTGACTACTAGCTCAATCAACCACTTCAAGCCAGTTTTCAAATATTTTCAACTAAATGAAAGTTCACCATGTATTTTTCCCACCACCTTTTCCACATTTTTGTTTACAGCCCTATTCATGGGATATGATTACTCTTCTAAAATATTTTTTTTAAAACATACTAGCTTGTCAAGGCAAGACTTGACACTCCACTTTTCATTTATTTAAAAATACTTGCTCACCAAGATGTGACACTACAAACCTTTCATTGAAAATATACTGACTCACCATGATTAAAATATAGGGATATTTTTCAGCAAACTGAGTCAAAAATAAGTAATTAAAGAAAACAAGCCTTATCCTATAATACATAGAATTATTAGGTTACAATGAAAATAATTAACACCTGAGCACAAAAAAGTAATCTATTCTTCCAAACAAAACAATGAAAGGCAACAAATTTAATGAAAGAGTGTAACGAGTATGTGAACAAGTTCTCGTGCAAGCTACTTGTTCTAACATGATAGATAGGTACAA
Organism: Megalonaias nervosa; assembly: GCA_016617855.1. Taxonomy (NCBI): domain Eukaryota; kingdom Metazoa; phylum Mollusca; class Bivalvia; order Unionida; family Unionidae; genus Megalonaias; species Megalonaias nervosa. The sequence continues at coordinate 13,631 of JAECUM010008071.1, read as the reverse complement.
TTTTGATACATAAAACAATTAAAACTTATCAGGCTAAATTTTAGATGCAGATAACTCAAGTTAACAAAAGTCATTCAGCTGTTCAGATAATTCAAATAATAAATTATTTTCACGCAAGACAAACAAAACAATTTTATATAAATGGTTTAAACACATGAAAAAAGTAACTATTATCTTGGAAAGCATGTGTTATTAAAAGTCCAGGGTTTTCAGAAGTTGCTATTACTCCAACATAGAAATAATGAACTCAGTATTGCTTATACCGTCTTCTCTTTCCGACCCAATTAATGGTATTTCATACAAACTTCCTAACTTATAGAATGAAACTGAATTTTCTGTACAGTTTTTTGGGAGGGGGTGGGTGGGGTAAATAATTACTAATAGATTTGCAGAAAGTTACAATGTCATTCAAATTTGTAGAAAATAACATAAAAAGCAGTAACAAGATATTTGCTTTAACCCTTCAGCTACGACTACCGCATCTAAGCGTCACCTGTAAATAGCTCCTGAACCCCACTGACGCATATATGCAGTGTCGATAAGTCTCGTTTACTATCCCGGTGTCGCTTATGTGCATGTAGTTCAGCAGTACTCGAAATCCCAGTGTCGCATCTATGCGGATGTGACCGCTATGTTAACTAAACGTAGATTGGTTGAAAGCACAGAAGTTTACATATTTTTGATTATCATAACCAATGCAAGGACTGGTTACTGAACATTTTGATATACATTTGAAAGCTGAGAGGTTACATTTAGACACGTGGGAAGGGCTTTCCTGCATTTTACAAAACATGTGTAGTTAAGATAAACAAAAATGGATTCTGATTCAGATATTAGCGACTCTGAAGGGTTCAGTGCAAGCGATATGGAAGAGTTTAATGGATCATTCTTAGAAAATGAATCAGATATTGTTGTTAGTCCCGTTTCAATACCAGATGTAAGTGATTTTGAATCGTATGATGAGGATTTATTTTGCGGGATTCAAAACAGGTTACAAGACTAGGATTTATTGCATGATGGGATGTAGGAGTATATAAAGTGGAAATATATGAATAACAGACACTATACAAGGTAAGCTGTTTTTATTTCACTGAAATCCAGCAAAAACTAATGAAATAATGAATATAAATGTAACCATGTTTTTATTGTCAATTTCCGTAGTCAGCCATGATGATGCTCTAGTATTCAGCCTATCAAACAGCCTCAGTAGTCTCGGTAACTGATATGATAGCACTCAGCAGTAGTGAAACTGCACAACAGCTGTAGTAGCTAAAGGGTTAATCAGTTTCAAAATGTTACTGTTTCATACTTTTTAGTTTCTCAAGTGTTATTGTACAGCAATGTAATTTCCAAGTAATTTTCATATAACAGACTTAATATTCTAATTCTTCAATTTGTTTAAAAAAGAAGTGAAATATGTATACTTTTTCTAATTTCTGGCTTGGTACACTTGTGCTAGACCATACCATTACACAATTTGAGACTGTATTAGCAAACATTTGTCTATGACATTACCAGGGTTACCTGCATAGAGTCAGATAACAATACAGCAATGAGTTCTTCAAATATTTTAGATTTCAGTACACTACTCATTTAATTTATGAAATATTTTAACTGGATCAAAAGATGTATTTGAAAGTTCTGTCTTATAACCCAAACATTCCCATCATATATGCATATATGAAGCAATTATGGAATCAGATAAATAATCATATTAACATAAAAATATATATACTTTGAAATAAATTTTGCCATTGTGTCTTATGTAAATATTAAGCTGGAAACAACTTGCCAGAAATGCGTCAGTAAGAACAGCTAAATACATATCATTGTTGTCCTTTATTCTGTTTTGCTTGTCTTTAATTCTAGTTGTAAGGTATGTAAAGAAACAATCCAAACAAAAAGAAGCAAGCAAAGGACATTGTCTAGCTCAGAGAATGGTTGAACATAACTATTAACATTCTGCAATTGTAATTTTTAAAGTTCCAAAACGTGGAGCCAATCTGGTCATAGTTGGATCCTGTCAACACCACACCAGAAAAAGTACAAAATAAAGAAAGAAAATCTGTTACAATGTTTTTGATGGTTTTAATTAATTTATCACATTTTGACTATATCATGCCAGGGAAATGGAAGCTAAGTTCATTTCCCAAGGACTGAGGCAGCCAATCTGGGATGGCCTGGATGGGTATCATACTTACGACATTTGGATTAGGAGTCTGATGCTATAGCAGCTCCCAAATGCAGAACAAGAGTGCAAAAATGAACCCCTTTGTCACTAGTGTTAATATATGAAAATGAAAATCCATACACTCTTCCATCAGCTCATGTCTAAACGTTTTTTCAAACACGCCAATAAAAACCTGTCACAAGGCTACATTTCACCAAACAAACATTCATATGTCCAGGTTTAAGAGGATGATCATCCATTTAATTTTCTGTTGCTTTGATTGACATAAACAACAGAAACTTTAATATTTTCTTGAGCATCAGAATTCTTTGTGATTCTGGAATATTTACGCATTTGTTGATACAGTATGCACAAAATATTTCATAATTAGTGTCACATTTTTAAGCCCATAAAAAAACTGGATCAAACATGGCTTGACTGATTCCCAAATATTTGAGAATAGGGGAAAAGAATAATGGCCAAGGCTGAGATCTGAGAGTCCTTTCTGAATGCCCTGGTAACAGTTTTACTTCATTAATCCATGCAAGATCATTTCTGATACATGTCTCTGCACAAATGAAATATGTTACTACCAAAATGCTTACAACCTTGTTTATTAGACAGCAATACTTTACAACTGTGCAATGGATGAACTAGTGCAGCTGCAATCAGCCTCATAATGAAAGAAAATCAAAATGTTCTTAAATACATGCATGCATTTGAATTGAACGTAGAAATGCAATCCATAGTATAGGCGATACAAGAAACAAGAACTCCAACACATTATTGTCATTTAGAAGGGTGAAACAAAATTTAGTTTTTGGAGTTGTATAAATATCAAGTATTGTTTTACTCTGTTTCCTCTTCAACTGACAAATCAATGTTACCTTGCTCGTCGGCTTCAGGCTCATTGTTGCCCTCAAGAACTGGAGATACTTCTGTCTTGTCAGCTGATGACTGCTCTCCTATCTAGATCAAATGCAAAGGAAAATTATCTGTAATGAATTTCTGACTCTGAAAAATATAGGTGTGGATTGGTTGTGCATTGATATATTTGGATACATGCTTTTGTTATTGAAGCATACAAGATTCTAAGCCTTACAACCACATTGAAAGTCATACATATTTCTTGAACACTCAAATGATAATACAGGATGAATAACATATACAAATGCATTCTTGTTGGACGTATACATCACTAACTTAAAGGTCAACAGAGACTGACAAATACAAAGGACTCATTGGAGGACCAGTATATAACAAATAATAAGGTACCAATTATGACATTTATAAGTGCAACAAGTGGTCAGATGAAAAAGAACATTTCACCTTCATTCATACCCACTAATGTTGGCAGTACAAAACAACACTTTGGACCTTCAAACTGAAGCTGGATTCATTCTAAAATCAAATTTCCAACTTAAACAGCAAATGTGTTCTCGGTAACTCAGCAATACAACCAACCCTTCTTTTTGTTTGGAATGAATTGAGAAATCAATTAAATCTTTTTCTTTTCTAAGTAAGCACTGATGTATCTGATGGCAGACCTGCATTAAATATCAAACATGAAAGGGGATCTCGCTACAATGTATCTATTTCAAATTTGTAAAATTCTATCCAGCATATTTTCAAAATTGCTTAGAGATTTTGAAGTTCTAGTAAATATATCCATTTTTGTGGTGGATCAGCATCTACTGTTCACTTCTGAAACATGTTCCCACCAGGATACGTTCTTTTCAAATTTGGTCAAATTATACTCAGGCTTTTGAAAATAAGTTCTTTAATGATATTTCTATTTTTAATGGTGGCCATATCTGATTATTGGCCAGCATCGTTTGTTTCTGGATGATTCCTACTGAGACTGGTTGTAATCAATTGTTTTCTTTTGGAAAGTATATAACTTAACAATATACTCATTAACAATAACCTGAAACAACTGTGAAGGAATCTTGTCCAAACTGTTGAGTTGTTTGCTTCCAGCACTCACCAACCCAAATTCTTTGGTTTGCAAATCTTCTGCAAAGAGAAAACTTGCAATACAACAATTATACATTAAATTTTATGGGCAGACATATTTATGCACAAGATAAAAGCCAATAATTTTTCTGACATACACGAAGCAGAATGTTGTACCGTAGTAAAAATACCTGTAAATGACAAATATACAGCACTTGAGAATAAAAAAATTTACTTTTGCAACTATATTTATATAGTTCAAGGTCATTCATTTTACTAAATTAATTTCAAACGGCAACCATGTGACAAAATTATCAGCACATACTATTAAAAACATTAAGAGAATTAAAATATCAAAATTAATTTTCTTTTCAGCATGTTAACAAATTGAAATATAAATAATAAAACCTAAACTATTTCCTTGAAAAGGATTATTTGAAATGTATTAAGAACAATGACTGCTGGGACAGATATTAACATTATCAATGTGGACAGCATACAACATGTCACAAGCGGCAGTAGTAACTTAAATATTGATGAGATTTGGCACCAATCAATGTATCAAGGGAGATCACTCTATCTAACTGCCACCTAGGTGGGCTGGATTTAGTTGAAAGTTATTCTCCTAAGGTATTTGATCAGGTAACATATTTGAAGACAAAATTGAATGGGTTTTCTTTCAATTTCTTGCACTAAAAACTTTTATCTTTCTATATCAATGCAAATAAACTTACAGCATAATTTATACAAAATATTGTTCTGGATTACTACAATTACAAGAATAAAATGAAGAACAGAAACAACAGTAACCAATAACTTAACAGCCGTATCAACATTACAACAGCAATAACATTAAAATAAACACCACCACCATCACTACCAGCAACAAAAAGAAAAACAACAATAAAAAATTAGGCAAGACCATGAGAAGGCTGGCCACTTATGCTGATATGAACAGTAGAACAAAGAATAAGATTTATATTTGTCATTTTTCCATACACAACTCTATCTGTAGTTGTAAACATTTTCCAAGATTTCAAGAACTATGCCAATAAAGAAGACATACTCAAAGTATGTTTGGTCAAATAATATTAAATGTATTTAATCAAATAAAATTGGTTATGTCTCTTTTATTTTCCTTGACGTAAACATCCTGGAATTTTACTGAGAATTCTGTGGCACAGAAAAAGAAGATAACAATAATGCTGATACACTCAATAAATAGTACAATTTTTTTCTTTCCTATAATTGATAAACCAAGTTTGTTATCATATTTTCATTATCCATTATGTATCGGCAATTATAATTAAACCAGATCATTTTGTGCTATTTGCAATATTACATACTTTATTTAATTTTATTTTATTTAATATTACATATTTAAACTAAGCATAGATATTTGGAATGCAAGAGAAGTCTGCATCATGTTTGAAACATGTAGTAAAGATTGTGGAATGTCACTTCTGCATATGAAGTCATTCAAGGAATGCAAGATGAGCAAGTGTCATGCACAAAATGTGAGGTAAATCCTCTCTGGAGTTTTCATTACTCAACATCATACGTAGTTGCAGAACACTGAGCAGGAAATCAGGCATTTTTTACACTTCTTAATCATTCAAATATTTTTAAGGAGTCAAAACAAGAACCAAGTTCAAAGTCTTTGAAAGCAATCAAATACTACAAATAAAGTTTCTGATTTCTTTAGAATAAAAAATGCATGTAAATACATGGTTTTTTTCACTGAAATTTCATCTTTGACGAGACAATGGAACAATGTAAATTCATTAACAAAACACTTCTAACAATGAATTTAATCTGGTTCTCACAAAAAGGTATAAAGCATGAGAACAGTACAGAATAGCCACACTGTGAATTCAACAGTCCTCTATGTAGATCACTGAAACTTGTATGCAGAAACCACTTTTATCTTTTAGTCACAGCAACCCTCGCCTTCAATGTTTAACCCCACCAACAACACAATTCCCAGTGAACCTGACATTTAACCTTATGACATTTAACCTGACATTTAACCTTATGAACCTGACATTTAACCTTTCAGCCAGTGAACCTGACATTTAACCTTATGAACCCAAAATCAAAAGGTTTTTTCTTTTCTCCACACAATTTGGTAACTGTAGATGGTGAAGTACTCAAGTTAATGTACTGCAACATTTGTTTCTTCTTTCAATCCATGACCATGATTTTTGAGCTTTTTGGCCATGAAATCAACAGGATTCTTCATTACCATGTGTGCAAGATATCTAGAAAATCTGGTAACTATAGAAAATGGATAACTTCAGTTATTGTTGCAGAAATTATTTTTGTTCTTTCTGCCACAATGAATAGACCTTGAACTTTTGACACCAAAATCAAAAGACTTCTTTATTACCCTAAGTGCATGACATCCATGGTTTGGAAACTGTAGATGGGGGACAACTCAAATTATTGTATTGGAATGAAATTTAAAACAGGTGGACAGATGGACGGGAAGCATAACATGACATCCTCCACCTTACAGTTGGCATATGAAAATAATGTTCATGCACTTACTTTCCTTAGTTTTTTTTATATAACATAGTTATATTGTTCTGGTTGCCATTTCAAGCTGTTCTATTTAAAAACACCAGTAAGTTGGGTTCACCATGCATCAGATGTTAATATATTTTAACTACTTATACATTTAATATTCTAAATATTTTTACAGCACACAGTATATGTGTCACATTGAGTTTGAATATAATCTTTCCAGAAGGATGGGTAGACAAGCAAAATCACAATGTAATACTCTGCATATTAAGGCAAGTAAATAAAAAGGGCACAGCCCAATAAATAATAAACCATTTGTCTTGTTAGTTTTTTTTTATTCTGCAAACATTACTGCTACAATTCAATTATCTGTATGCAGGTGATTTAAGGATATAATATACTGGTTATGATATTCTGGTGATTTCAGGACAATTTTGATGACAGTGAACACATTAGATACAGTTGCATCAGGCAGGGTACCCAAGGAATTCATATTAATCTTTCAATACAGGATTTGTTTTAACTATCTAAGAATATTTATAGAATAGGTCAAACCACCATATGCCATAAACTTAACCAGACTTCAGAGACCACTGTTTTGGGAGACACTTGTCATGAAAGACTAAACTTTTCATAAATAAATCAATTGCATGACATAATTTTATGATCTCTCTTGCCAGACTGCATGTCCTGAGAGACCATCTTATGTTGACATTTATGTGGTCTCCTCAGTTTTAATTGTATTACAAAGGAGTATGACTCTAAATCACTATTATCGTGATCAAAATATATGAAGTTGCCAAATCACTAATCACTCTACTACTTAAAATAACTTTTTAAACAAAACTCAATGTAAAGAAAAAATATTCAAGTTATTTATAATCTTACCTATGGGTTGCAGAGAATGGTAGTGGTGTTCCCACTCATGGCCCAGAAGAATGGGCTCACCTCGAAAATCTGGTTGACCAACAACCCACACAGTGTTGCAATCAGTAGCTGAAGATGGGGAGCTTGTGACAATCATTATGTCTTTTTCTAACATCCTTGCCATCCCAACCACCACCACGTGGTCTGCCCACTCACCATCTTTCGACATTCGCAAACAATACTCATCAAAGTTTTCTTCGTAGATAAATTCAGCCAAGTCTATAGTGTCTTCAGAGACCTGTGTAATTAAAAATGACTAAGTAATTGTACTAGATTAGTTCAGAGAAATTGTTATTAAGATTCATCATAATAAACTAAGGATGCTTATCTTATATGACCCCACCTCTGATTTGTTTCTTATGTTTTCATTGATACATATGAGGCAGATGAAAGCAGTCTCATCATGGCAAGAAATCATTTAGTCTTTTTCGGATCTGCTTCCACATGAAAAGATATAAAGATATTGTTATAGTCATCAATGAGGTAAATTCATTTGTGGGATTGTTACTTGGGTTCAGTGCAAAGGCATGGTTCAGTATTTTTGCTACTGATACATATAAGTTCTGCTCATCACTTGAAAATCTGAAACCATACCAGGACAGTGAGGGAAAAACAATCCTTTCTAGTAAAATGTTTCTTCAATAATTCTTACCCAATCATAATACTTTGCAAATCTGGCCCTCCCAGGCTAAAACAGTTTAACTAAAGAGCTAAAAGTTAATCTGCCCACCTAGGTGTCAGAGTATCTCATCTTGATACCATGAAATGATGATTGGGTAAGTATCATCAAAGAAACATATTTTACTAGAAAAAATTGGTTTCTTCTTCAAATATGCTACCCAATAATGATACCTTAGGATAATACATAAGAGGTGGAGGAAGATACATCCCCTTAATTCAGACAAACTATCTCCAGTCCACAAAGTTATGTAAGACAACATCTAGATAACCTGACTCAAAAATAGACTCCATGTGTCAAGGAAAGGCTTCAAAAGGAAAAAATGTTCCATTCTGTAAATCCTGTTGAAACGCTGGCAAAAATGATCCCTTTGACTCTTTCCACTTAGTTCTGGAATAGTGTAGTTTTCGAAGGTTGTAAATTTTGTTGGACTGATTCCCAGTGACCTGTGCCCTAGGAACATCCCTGTGACCTTCTGTTGGTTGCCTTACAAATCCCTTCACTGTGCAGCAGAGACTGTGAGGGATGGAAAGAATACATCCTTGGTGGCTTTTTGCAAATTCCATCAACCTGATAATTACAGAGATTACATGATTAAGGTTGCTGGCATAGCTTGGCCTATGATGGTCTTTTAGAAAAGCTGAGGTAGAGAGCATTGCATCTTGTTCGACCTGTTGTAGTTCAAAGCTGCTCTTATGTCCATGGTTGCAGTATACTGGGCTTCTATGTTACAAACTGGGCCATTATATAAACATGCTCCCATGTATGTCTGTTGAGATTTGCTGTGGGATAAGGTAAGATGTGCTCTGCCTACTTAATGATTGCTATAGATATTAGATGCAATATTGACGCCATGGTCGCAACATTACAAAACTGACTCATAGAGAACCAAATGGAGACCTGAGGGAAGGAATCTGTGAGGAAAATAAAACATCCACAGATGCTAGGAACTTGTAATTGACAATGTAAGCTGCCCCAAAATGTCTGTAACTTTGTCAGATTGTGGAAGCATATGAAATTAGAATCCTCTGTAGACAATGATCACCTGTTGTCAGAACTGTAGATCTGGCAGGTGATGTAGAGGAATGAGGACAGAACTCCAGTGGGAGTGGGTGGAAAACTTCTATCAATTGAAGCCTGCAAGGTGGAGTTTCACTCATCATTGTAAGATCTAATAAAGACGAGAAAATAGCTGGAGTAGAATGTCAAGGATGGTGGCTTGGGCAGGTATTGAACCCACAACACTTGCAGCACATTATGAGTTAAATCCTGTTACTTCCAATGTGTCCCAAATAAAGGCTCCCTTTGGGTGGCACGGGCTTAAGGGAGAATGAAGAGACATCTCTTGGAAACTGAGGTACCAAGATGGATATCGTATGCAAGACATGCCTAGTGTTACTATCCAGTTTAGATTGATCCATGACAGAGCCTACATAAACTGGATGTAGTTCACAGGAAGTGTCTGGCAGCACTATGTAAGTTAGATTGATCAATGAGAGTGCCTGTACTGACTGGACATCGTCCGCAGGAAGTGCTTAGCAGTACTGTGTGGGTTAGTCTGCTGTATAACTTTATTCATGAACTAAGTTCTTGCATATTGAGGCACTAAACTGGGCATCGTACACAGGAAGTGCCTACTAGCACTATGTGAGTCATGGAACTAGACAAATTCGTTTTTATGGTGGATGTTACTGTACCATCAATTGGCCCTCTGCAATCAGAGTTATATGGCGAGTCCAGTTTTGAAGGAACACTGCCATCTTGGCTTGCATGACATCCAGTTCTTGAGGTTAAGACAAGACAGAGAAGTGTTTCCCAATCTTTTTCGAGCCACTGCCCCCTTGGTTATCCTCAGTGCCCCCTACCTTGCCCCGTAAAAAGCATTATTCAGCATTAGCGCCCCCTCAGTAATCCCACTGCCCACTTTGGGAATCACTGAGGTAGAGGATATTAATCAATGCAGCCAGTCCATAATTCTGATGAGCAAGTCTGTAACTGAGGTTACTGTTGCTCCCAATCTTGCTTCCCAGCAAATGTTATGGTTCTGAACCCTTGTGTGCCAGCTGATATTTTTGTCCCTGAAGTTATGCTTCTATTCCTTACCTTTACTTTGTACTAAAAGAATTGCCGCCTATTAACTTCTGTCCGTAATATCCAGGTCTGAGAGATATTCAAGAAAGACAACCAGAGTGAACTAGACATGCTGAGTGGTTGTCAGACTGGTCTTACCAATGGTCTAAATCTGTAAGACATAATTGACCAGACAATAATATACACAGTGCAGTGTGTGTGCTTTATGAACTTATGAATGTCCATGCAGAGCTACCCACTATAATAAACACCTGTAAAGGGTGCACGTGGCCTGTACATGTAGAGAATTAGAGCATCACTATTAATATTTACAAGCAGATGTTAAATAATAACAAGTAACCTGTAAGAAGGCATAGATTTGACTGTTTATACAGGTATAATGTCTGAAGCATCACTTTTGGTAACTACATGTATGAGCTGGACACTATGAGTAAACCATGTATAAAAAAACTTACCTTTATGTATCTGACCATGGTGGAAATTATACAGTAACATAAACGAGTTGTCTACAGTGCACACAAAATTAGCACATAAAAATAGCACTGAAGAGTCATTATTGACACTTACGAAGTAGGCGCTACAATATCCATCAATAGACAATGTAGAAAAGGAAAAATGATGTTTTATACAGGTCAAATCAGTAAATAATCATGTATACAACTGTGAAGTGAATAATAAGACAAGATAATATATAAATCATACCTGTAAATATCTGGACACAGCAGAAAATATACAGCAATATTAAATGAGTTTTATACATGTTGCACCAGACCTGCACTTATTAATATGATTAATGTGAGAGGATGCCATTGTGACCTATGCAGATATGTATCAAAAGTGCCTAAGTGTGTGAAGACGGCAAAATGATAACACTGATAGTTAGAAAACTGTCGTTGTCAACAGGAAAGACAGAAAAGTTTGAAATTTATAGATGGAGTATACTTCCCCTCAAAGATAAAATTCCAACTAGTTCTGAAGTAGAAAACTTCCAAACTACTACTGATTTTGCGAGGCCTCTTTGTCTGTAGAGACTATGCTGCTCAGTGAATCGAAAGTAGTAAATGACGAGTTCATGTAATTGGTGCCAATCCTGGTATGAAGGGGAGATCACTCTATTTAATAACCACCTAGGTGGACAGATAACTTTTAGCTAAAAGAGCAGCAGGCAGGGTGGACCCTACAAATTGGTTTCGAGCAAATTTTACATTGATGATTAAGACAAACTGTAGGGTTCGACTGCCATACCGCGAAATCATTTGTCTTAATCATCAGGCAAACATATTCATTACCAAATGTCTGTCCACCCCCCCTTGCTGCGGTGGACCCTACAACTTGGTTTTCGAGCAAATTTTGAAATGATGATTAAGACAAATGTGTAAGGTTCGACTGCCTACCGCGAAATCATTTGTCTTAATCATCAGGCAAATATATTCATTACCAAATGTCTGGGTCCACCCTCCCTGCTGCTGTAATTCTTGATAAATTAAAATACAGACAAACATGCATACATACAGACATACATAGAAAGGGAAAATAATTCTCTAGCAGAGGAGGAGCAGAGTTATCGCGTTTTATTAAGTATTTTTGGTGATTTCAAATTCAATTAAATATCTATTATAAATATTATTTAATAAAATATTGGAGAACCACACTCAGCTAGATTAGCACGAGAAAGACTAGAAGCAATTAGAAAATATTTACCTGTTCGTGATGCTGTCAAGCAACAATTACAACGACAAGAATCTCATGTTGAATTTGAGGAGGATACAAAACAATTATTTAAACCTATCACTGAGACCACTAAAGGTATTCAACCTGTGTTAGAGAAAACCTCTGAAGAAATTGGAAAAATAGCAAAAAGAACAAAACAGACAAAAAAGATTCTTAGAGAACTTCCAGCCGAAATATCTGCTGCGATGCCAGTCCCGGAAATACCCGAGGATGAAGATCAACTTGGAGGTGCTGAAGAATCAACCCCTAAACAAAAAATTCCTTCAACGAGCAATGTTGAGTTATTTGATAAATTTACTGGGGACTTCACTGAGGCAATTAATAACATTAAAAACTTTGACGATTTAGCTAATTTTGCTGCTGTGAGTTTTGTTCAAAGAAATAAATTCTTAAAGCCTGATCATCAAAATATCATTAAATCCCGTGAACAATGGCAAAGAGTAATATACCGCATACGTGCTGACGTTGAACAAATTAAATTAGATGATGAAATATACAGAAATTATAATAAGAGTTTTAATTATTTCGTAAATTTAATTAAGAAAGAAGCAAGACAAGAAAAGGAAGAAACAAAAGAACTTAAAAAACAAGAAAAGGAAGAAAAAAGAAAAACAAAAGAAGAAGCAGCAGCATCAAAACAAAAATATACAAAAAGAACACGAGTTCGTCTTCTTCCTAAAACATTAGAATTACCACCACCATTACCACAATCACCAAAATCACGAATACCAATTCTATCTCCTACACCAAAGAAAACAACATCACCGAAACCAAGTGAAGAGGAAGAGGAAGAATTTCAAGACGCTCCCAGTGTAATTGGAAGTGGTTTAGGAAGTGGTCTTATTACTTGTCCCAATAATATCCTTGCTGATGTTGATCGATTAGAAATTCTCATCGGAGGAAAACGAGCTGGTAATAATTCCCTAGAAATTATTAATGAAGCAGCTGATATTTGCAGACAATTATTTACTAGTGGTATCATGGACGTTGATGTTTATCAGTCTCTTATTAATGAAATTGCCGATGACTACTACAGCGACTGAGTATGTAATTAAATACAATTACTATAATAAAATGATAGTACATAGTACTCAACGTGGACCAACTATGGTCAGGGTGATAAATTCACGATTACCAGTATACAAAACAACCTACGGAAATGGACTAGGTGATGTTGTTCAGGGTCTATTTAGAAGGATATCCCCAAAAGCAATACCGATTGCAAAGCAACTGGGAATGAAAGCTATTGATGTTGTTCGTGAAAAAGGTATTGGTGCTGTTGGTAATGTTGCTGGTAAAGCATTTTCAGCGATTAAAGATAGATTAATACGATTAATACGCAGACCTGTGGTCCGACCTCAACCAGTAAAATTACCTAGTACAGAAGTAATGCCTGCAAATGTCAGTAAAATAATAAATCAAGTTGCTAATCAAAAACTAGCAAATTTGGTTGATATACCAATGTCAGAAAAAGAAAAAAATATAACTGCTAGTCTGATAGCAGGAAGTGGTCTCACTTCCCGAAGTGGTCTCACTTCCCGAAGTAATCTT
>JAECUM010008070.1:0-16401 GCA_016617855.1 Megalonaias nervosa | reverse complement strand
TATAAACAAGGCGGCGCTAAATACAGTGTATTACTATTACCTAGTTTTCGACACAGACTGGAGCCTCAAAGGTGATTTTCACTGCTGTACGAAGGTGATTCTTTTCGTCGTCGAAACAGAAACGAACACTACGCTCAATCCGACACGATAGTATGATAGGCATACCCTATGTCAATTTTAGAAAGCTTTTAATTTGCTTCTATCGTAATTAATAGACCACTTGATATATTTACCGTCTTCGGTCAGTTACTTCTAGTAACACGTATTTCGATAGCGAACTCCCGCACACTTCTGCTAAACATAGAACAATTTATAGTTACCGTCATAATTACATTGACTGTATATTAGCTTCCTTACTTTGAAAAAATGGCATATTAACAGAAATGTTAGAGACAAGCCTGTTCATATTCGCCTCCATTTGGGTCAGGCTTATATAATTTGCACAGTAATCTTTAAAACGTTAACAATCATAAATTCCTGCCACATTCCAAGTTGTGATCTCAGTATGGTTTTCTAAACATCATCAATAATCGGAGGACTTGCATGATATGATATATAAACATCAGCAGCTAAGAGAGATCTATATTCTAGAAACGATCTGTATTGTGTTTTTAGCACAAACCATCAAGAATGATACCAAACATGACCGTTAATTCATTACGACCCTTTGGTGTTTTGTACCTTGGAGCAGTCCAACATTAAAGTCTTTATATAGGAACGTTTATGATCTTCAGCATAAAAGGTATATTTCTTTCGCTATTCCATGACGATACATTAACCTGTTGAATAGGCATCAATGAGATTTTCCTAACATTTGTTAACTTCTCTTTTCAAATCTAGTATTGAAGCTTAATATGCATGGATACGTTGTTCTCTTTTGTTTGATAATTTTAAGTTAATATTTTGATAATGACCTATATATGGCTAAAGCAAGTTAAGCGTTGTCTAATCAGCTACCTGTTTGTCAGTCAAGGGCGCTTATGCCCACCACACTTCATAAATAGGAATCATTCTAACTGGATATCCCTATCATGTCAAATCTAACCCGCCAACGAGTTAAAAACGACATTTATTGACTACTAACGCGTTAGGTTTGCCTTATCCAAAGTTTCAGGGAATGCGTTTTGTATTTGGTGCATATAACGCATTAGCAATGAAAATTAACCAGTAGAAACTAAAATTACTTCCAACCCTTTAAAATCATGTTTGATGAAAGCGTTACTCGCTGTTTCTCAGGCGCCGGTTTCTGAAGTTTTAGTTCATCAAGATTATGAAGGGTTCCGAATAGTATGACGTTATAATTCATAGGCTATAAACGCAAAGATGAAAAAAAACAAACAAACGAACAGTAGATTAGTTTTATGATCATCGTAAACTGAAGAGACAATTCGTCGTCTTCTATTTCTAAGGATTAATCTTTTCAGAAGTTATAATATTTTTCAAATTCGGATTATGACGTCATTCGTTGTTTGACTATAAGGGAAGTAACTCGTTGGATGAGGTATTACGAATATATCAAAGTACCATGATCAGTGTGTTTACTGCAAAAGAGTTATGTTCCATAGAATGTTATTACGCTAGTCAGCGTCAATGAAATGGAAGATCTGCCATAAATTTGTTAGGAGGACACACCACTCCAATCAGCTTTGATTTAATTGCAACGATACGGAGAATCACATTACGACAATAGTCGGTCGACGACCAGTTAGATTCGCCTTGCTCTGGCGTCTATTCACTGATATATTGTTGGCTGTACATAACAAGAGCAGACAAATAAAACACATGCCAGATATTAATAGTTTCCTCACCAACTCCTCTTCCTCTTTAGGTCATAACCAATATTTGATATGAACGTGTCTAATTATCCTTTGTATTATATCACTGGCATACTTTACAATATTACATTGCAGATTCTGCGCTAGAAGGGTATACAGTCGAACAATATAACATGATGTCATTTTATGACATCGAAGAAATTGTGATCTTAATTGTTTTGTATTTAACATCGTCGGAGGGTTAGCGGAAGGGTAGAGGACATTTGGATATAAAGACAAAGCATCAGTAAGTCACTAATGATCACTAATCCTACCACCGGTTGGAACTTATATCTATACTCAACAATTAACCAAGACCTTCCAATGAACTTGACATTGTCTAAGAGCTAGACGGAGGGTAGGGGTGCATGGACATGTAAGGACAGAGCTTCTTTATTTTACAGTCACTGAATGACATCATTTCCGTTCTGTGGTTTGGGACGTATGACCATTTAATTGACAAACTTTGCATGAAAACCTAAGAAAGATTTATTAACGACTTTGACCTTGACCGAGAAAGAGGTTGGGGTTCAAGGATATGAAATGACAGTGCTAAGTGACTCTTCACACCAAGTATGATAGATGTCACTATCACGGTTGTGGAATGACTACTATGCTTACAAAACTTCAATCGATTAAAATACACAAGGTTTTGAATGACATTGAGCTTGCCTGAGATCAGATTAGGGTTTAGGATGAATGGCTGTTATTGCCATGACATTACAGTTTGTTACTGATTGGTTTGATCTGGTTCTGTGTTTATTGGGGGTGGGGTATTTTTGGTAACGTAACACAAGCAAGTTATGTACTATTGAGGCATTACCTTAAAGCGCTTGCGCAAGTAATAGCGCTGAGGACCACAAAATAGTTTGTACTGCAGTATTTCTGAACATACCGCGATACGTACCACTGTATGCCGCGGTATTTCTGAACACACCACGATACGTTCCACGGCATAATGCAATAATATTAAGGACTCACATTTAATGTTCTGGCGCAGGGACCTGAGACTTTTTTAAATTTCCTCTGTCAATATCAAAAATTTCTTGCTCTGATTTGTAGCAAAATAACAACATATTATACCCATAATATAATTTGAAGAAACAAAAAAAAAACATAATTAACAAAAATATCTAAGCTCAAAAGAAATCTCAGCCTCTCCCCCAAAAAGAAATTAAATGGTGAGTACCTTACATTAGATGTAATTGTTGTGTATATTAATTGTTGTATAAGTTGTAATATCCAAAAGCTGTAACTTAAAGTGGGATGATTAAGTTGACACTACAGACGACACCCTATAAAAGACATTGTGCTGACATTAGAGAGCTTGTTGACAAAAAAGCATACGACATGTTGACAATGAAGCCTACAATTTTCTTGCTGCTGAGGGTAATTCGAATTTTTTCCCAAGTATCGAATTTAGCCCAAATATCTTTCACAACACCCTATTCGGCCACCACTTTAGCATACGTGACACGCATTAAACATGTATAATTAAAACGATCATAAATGTAATTATATATGTTATATACAAAATTAAATTGAGCCAGATAGAACTGTTTCGGAAAAAATTGAATTATTTTGTTATTAAAATGAAAACACGCTGTTAATATAATTAAATTCATAACAAAATTACTCGGGAAATTCCTGACACTCGTTACTGACGGAAACTATCGAAATGCCGGATAAGTGAAAAGGTTTCACTCACACTCAAAATCGTTTGCTTCGAAAAACAAAATAATATATAATGATTAAAGACAGAAGGCTGATAGACCACAGTACCCTGGCAACAATCGTGACGCAAATTGAACTATCTAATTTACTCGCCAGCAATACAGTAACACTGAGACATCCTGAACGATATTGCAACATTAGACTGCTTTTGTCGGACTCATCTTTTGCTGATGGTATCTTCAATTTTTATTGATATTTTGCGTCGTTTGTTCCTATTATTCTTTTGTTGTGTTTATATATGATATCCCATCGTCTTCAACAAAACTTAATATCGTTCATAATTGCGCTAATACATGGCGTTGAAATAGAATCACCTATGTATGAGAGCAAGCGCGCCAGCTCGGGCATCCTATGCCATATGACCTCAGGTCCAATATTTTTCAAGACTCAGTTAGAAACTTATTACATATAAAAAGAGATGAAAACAGTTTGTGCTTGAAATCAACAAACCACTGTAATGCTGATCAATTACTAATCGTCATAACAACATACCACCATTTCACAACCAATCGTCAATTGAATATAATTACATACATGGCAAAATGATCATTGTATTCTAAGATACATTTATAAACTCACAACAAGGTAAAAATTTGCCCTGGCGTCGCTATTTCTCGAGTTTATTTGCTCTAAACAAATGCATTAATGAAAGTGCTTTTGAAATTACCTTAACTCGCAAAATATCTCTCCAAATCAGCCATGACGTCATTAGCTTTCTCTGATTGGTTCATTGGTTTGCAGATGTTCCGATTAAATATATCATATGAAAAATAGAAAGACGACGAACTTATGACACCGCAGTCGCACTTGAATGTTTTTTTGTAACTGTGCAAGGAAATAATTGTTTACAACTCAAAGAAATCGAGAGCTGGAAGTAGGTGTGTGTGTGTGTGTGTGTGTGTGTGTGTGTGTGTGTGTTTCGATTTTTAACGTAGCTTCATCGTTTTTTTCAGTCATATCGCTACGATATCAACAGTGTGGCAGTTGATAGTGATGTCTAGCACTGGGGTATCATGCCGCAGACATATAGCATGATGTCCCACCTAGTCACATTATCCTGACACCACCCCGACCAGTCCTAACACTAATGGTAACGTAACCTCTTTTTGCTGAGCGCCTAGCGAGGCAGCTGTAAGTACCATTTTTATAAGTCTCTGACATGACTCGGCCGGGGTTTGAACCCACGACCTCCCGCATCCGAGGCGGACGCTCTAACCACTAGGCCACCTTAGCGGTGGAAGTATGTGTGGTGCATCTGGCATATACATAATAGTTAAGTTGCACTTAAGTATAATACTTAAGTTAATACTTAATACTTAAGTTAATACTTAATACTTAAGTTACTTACTTAATAGTAACTTGGACAGAGCGAAAGGTAACTTAATTTTCCTTTTGGTCCATTCAAAAAAGAACTGGCTTCGGACCGAATGACTGGCGGTAATTTCTACAGTCCGTTTACATCTCATTAAGTTTATAAAAACACCACTGTTATACTTAGTTCTAAATAACATACTGGGTTAAAACAGAAAAGGAATATAATCCTAACCAGGCAAACATCTTGTCAAAAGAATAATTTTTCTAGCTTTCTCTTGTAGAAGTAGTAAAAGTTATAGAAAAATTTTAAAGACACAATTTTCAGTGAGGTTTGAATACAATAGTAAGGTACACCTTTTCCATTAGACAAAATTATTTCACAAAAATCCTTCCGTTTTATTTTCTGTCAATTTTAAAATTTAATATAGATTTTTGAAAATGTGCAAGCAATTTAGATCTAAAGCATTAGGAATCTAACATTTTTGGTGAAGCTTTTCTTAATTATACGTGGTGAGTGAGTGAGTGATTTATTATCAAGATATCTACAGCTTTCTAATAGAAGTTTAAGTAACCCTTTTTACATTGTTCTTATTACTATCTGTGCGGTATTCAATGGCTGCTTGCCAATACTGTCAAAACTGTTCCAACATTTAATGTTACTATATATATATATATATATATATATATATATATATATATATATATATATATATATATATATATATATATATATATATATGCGTCATTTTTTCTAAGGTGTTTATTACAGTTCTTATAAGTTATAAATGGGTAATACGTTAGAAACAATTACTTACGCGTTTGGAGTATGATCTAGGCAACTAACTTGTTCGTTGCAGACTCTTGTTTTTCAGTTTGGTGTAATGACCAAAACGTAAACGATAGTTTATGGACTTTAGCGTTTGTTTCAAACGCGTCTCCAATAAGGTAGCGTCTCGATCCGTAAAACCGAACGAAACTTCAACTGACTTTGTGGCCAGTATCTCTTGCCATTGCATTTTGCATAGTAATGCATTTTTATATGCTACTATTTGTTTTGTTTCATGTGAGTTTTTTTCTGATGTGCTTTCAGTTAATTTGTAACAGTTTTATACAAGTTATAGACTTTCATTCCTCATTAAAATAATAATTATGGCTGTAACCTTTACTACTGTACTACTTCCGAATTCTACTTACATGTAATCAGAGAAACAAATCGTAATTCCGATGCATTGACTATTTGCTGCACCGTGACATTTCTATAAGATTTTTTAAAAAAAGGTAAGCGTTTAGAGTACTTTACACATTCTACTGCTTACTTCAGTTGAATCATAATTCGATGTAGGGCACGTGCATTTTATAATTTTGTAATTTCAAGTTAAAACATTTAGTTCTTTGTTATCATCGATTGTGTATGCATCTAGCTCATTTGTTTTCATATATGAAATAAACAGTCCGGAACAGGGATTACCCAGTCTAGTACTAGTGGCCGATACTACCCAGTCTAATAAGAGTAACACGGATTACCCAGTCTAATTATGGTAATCGTGTTTTCTGAGGGTGAGCTGTTGCAATTGTAACGGTCAGCACCACAGTTTCATGCACATCAGTGAAGGTTAAATTGGGTAACAGCCAATTACATCTTGTCCCTATGCTGTTAAATCTACATGTGGCGTAATTCCTCCAGAATGTTCCTTGATGTACTACAGAAAAAGGCAAAAAATTTAAAACCAATTTAAAACGCTCTAGGAAAAGTTATACAAGAGTGTGTCGGAGAATAATTGTAAACACTGAGTCAGTTAATTATTGTCGGTAAAAAAAAAAAGGTGTGGAATAGCAAACGAATTCTACGCAATTTGGTTTGTATTCATTATCTAATGTTATTCAATGCTTCCTGTAGCGATAAAACCGTCGACATTAATGCATCAGCACTCGAGTATATATATATATATATATATATATATATATATATATATATATATATATATATATATATATATATATAAGGCAGAGAGAGAGAGAGAGAGAGAGAGAGAGACAGAGAGACAGAGACAGAGAGAGAGACAGAGAGAGAGAGAGGCTTTCAAAATGGAATTTAATAGTGAAGATATGAAACACAGTCTAGGGGCGAATAGATAGCATCATCCTTAGACGTCGTTCAGACACCGACTGATAGCACTAATACGCATGTCTTAGTAAGAGGCTTAAACAGAGTTTCAACTTGGCAATCCTCCATGTTCCCTTGCGGTGCAGTTAAAGTACATTCAATGTTAAATTTTAGACCATGATGGTATCTTAGAAAGCAGCTGAATTTACAAATATTTACAAAAAACCCAACATTTTCTTCTTCTTTTAAAATCATCGATTACGATTGTTTTTCATGTCTCTGATATAGAGAACGTATTTCTTCGCTAGTCGGGTGGCCGAGTGGTCTAATGGGCTTGCCTTTACGGTTAAATCACACATTTGCCCTCAGTCTGCGTGAGTTCGAGTCTGGGTTCAACCATCTGTGGTTAGCTTGCCAGCGGTTTACTGTGAGTCTTCTCTAGTTCGTCCCCAACCAAAACACTGTCCGCCATGAGCTGCAAAATGGCGTTAAACCCCACAAGACCAAACCATCTTCGTCGGTCAGATGAATATTTCCCTCCTCTCTTGCTTTATTGCTAGGATTCTAAATTCAAAATACTTTTTTGGAAAGATAGATACATGATTTAATTTATTCCAACCTATTGTCATAGTGTTTGCTGCTTTTGTGTACGTAGCGTGAACATCTAACTTTTGCAGCTTTATTTGCAAATCAGAGCAAACTTAACCGAATTATATATATTTAAAGTGTTGGTATAAAGCAATTTGATATACCAATACTATTGGTACGCTTATATGAACATTATCGCGAGCGTCTGCCGTTGATTTTAGATGAACGATTAATTTCCACACATTAGTCATTAGCGACATATGAAATTAACGATAAAAGTATTAAAAATCCCCGTTTTCGAAATGAATTTAACATGGTACACATTTTCATCACAATCCTTTCTGCTTTCTGTCCCCCCCCCCTCCTTGCATAACGGACAAACTACACAGAAATGTGGAGTGAGAGAGAAAAGGATTTTGGGCTGGATTAAAATTTTGAAATAGAAATTACACTAAGTAACCTACAAGAATATGGTTCGTCGTAACAATATGTGTGCACTTTCCTTGGGATCTATCTACAGTGATACAAAGTTGCAAACCATGTCGGTATTATACGGTAAATTTCTCGGTTACGTGGTACACATACTGTGATGTATTTAATGTTTTGTTGTTGTTGTTCTTAAACATAATATAATGTTCTAAAAATTGATTATTATTAATTGAATATGAAATTGTCCAAAGGCCCCCCCCCCTCTCTCTCTCTCTCTCTCTCTCTCTCTCTCTCTCTCTCTCTCTCTCTCTCTCTGGACCTTCGTAGCAAGATATGGGCTAAAATATGTGAAATGACGAGCGTAGGGGATATTCGTTTGTGTCATCCCACGATGTCTCTGGACTTATGAATGATGGTAAATGTTAAGTCAAAATGGAAAGATGAGAGAGAGAGAGAGAGAGAGAGAGAGAGAGAGAGAGAGAGAGAGAGAGAGAGAGAGAGAGAGAGAGAGAGAGAGATAGAGAGAGAGAGAGAGTTTATGGTTGGTGGTACTGTTACTAAAGTAGAATAATGACTTAGATCAACTGTAAATATATTAAAATATTTTAATTACCTCTTGTTGATTCGTCATTTGGATTAATTTCTATTCCACATTAATTTCCATGCGCCGGTACGTAAATGGCTAAGCTTTCATGTGAATGGCTTAGCTAACCATGTGTTTGTAGTGCTCTACTTTTATCATTAAAACCATCTTTCATGTTTAAATCATAAGTGTGTATAATATTGATTTAATCAACATGAAGAAAAATCGAAGCTAAAAAATGAAAACAATCAACTTATCAGTATGCAAAGGTGATTGTGAATAGCCACAAAAGGCATAGAACTACATTTTGTAGCGGACACACTCGGGGATGTGAGGAGTTCATTCACTCGGTCAATACACACCTGCCTGTACTAAATCTTATCTCCGTTCAAAGGGCAAATATATGTATTTGTATGTGATATAAATAAAATATATGTACAGTATGTACGCTGTATCAATGATATACCACTCGTTGTATAAATTTTTCATTAAAGGAAAACTCGGGAAGCCTCGTTTCCTTTTTATGAAAAATTTATACATCTCGTGGGATATCATTGATACAACGTACATACTATATACATATATATGGCCTAAGTTGTTAGAGTGTCCTGCTAGGATGCGGAGGTGGCGGGTTCAAACCCCGGCCGAGTCATTCCAAACACTTATAAAAATGGTATTAGCAACTGCCTCGCTTGGCGCTCAGCATTAAGAGGTTAGTGTTAGGACTGGTCGGCCTGGTGGCAGGATAATGTGACTGGCTGGGACATGATGCAACATGTCTGCGGCATGATGCCCCAGAGCTAGACACCACTATAAACTGCCACACTGCATGCATCGTAGTGATATGACTGAACAAATATATCGTAGTACAGCAAACATGTAACATATCTAAATGTAGTTTGTCTACCTTTACGATCGATTAATGATTTTAACTGTGATTTTTATGAAAAAGTATATTTTTCCTGCTTTAAATAAAGTTTTATTGCCCTTAAAACAAGAATTGCCCTAGGTATTTCTTAGCTTTTGTTCCTCATTGTTGCCTTCTTATCTGAGACTTCTGCTAGTGGAAACATGGATTAAAAATTAAT
This sequence comes from Megalonaias nervosa, assembly GCA_016617855.1. Lineage (NCBI taxonomy): Eukaryota > Metazoa > Mollusca > Bivalvia > Unionida > Unionidae > Megalonaias > Megalonaias nervosa. Next base: position 6,747 of record JAECUM010008070.1, on the reverse strand, counting down.
TATGTTACTGTTAACTCTCGGTCGAATACGACATAAATTGATAATCCCCTTTTGACTTGCTGCTAAGATTTGCACTAATACCCAACGTCGTTGGTACGTTGGAATAAACAAGTCCTGTAGGCTGAAATCCCTCTCTCTCTCTCTCTCTCTCTCTCTCTCTCTCTCTCTCTCTCTCTCTCTCTCTCTCACTGCTCTGTAACGCGCGCGATTTTACCTTCTTTATCTTGTTTCTACTCATTTCATCTTTGTGAACAGCAATTTCTGAGATCAAAAGGTTACCATTACGGGGAGTTCTACCGAATATTACGCAACTAGTGACATATATTTCAAAGCATTTCTTCTTTTTTTTCCATTCCAAACCACTATAAGCATTCCCAGCCCATCCAGGATACAACACCTCTTACATTATTTATGGTGTGCAACGTAACAGTTACTCTGAGAAGGTAAACACGATTTTCCTGGAAGATATCAAAGGTGTCACTTTCTTAAATAAATAAATGAACCTTGTAAATAAGTAATAACACGCGTGTTAGCATCTCTTTCAAACAGGAAATATATAGTCAGTTAGTAAGTCAATTACATCTTCACGCATATAAACAATCATAAATATATACATACATGAGTACATACATAAAAAATATCACGGTGAATAAAACAAAATATTGATTCTGCAGTGTAGAAAATACTTGCACCATCAACGACTTATGTAGTCCATTACTGTTTAGTGCATAAGGCCGTAGCGTTTCCCAAAATGTATAAATGTGTACAATAACCCAGACCATGCCATTAATCGAAAACATTAGAAACTCTGCCTTTCCTCCTACGTGCTCTTTAGGCTTTCCTAAAAAAGCTCAATGTTGTTAATGATTACCTTGGGCAGGGCCGTGGAGAGCGATCACGGGCCCTGGGCCTGGGGTAAGATACACCCAGAGTCCCGGACCTCTTCTAGTTCTTCCCCAGTTGCCACCCACCCACCCTTGTCGGCCCGGACCCTGGGCCGTCACAAGTTTGTACTAAACGAAACGCACCCCAGCCCCCAATACTCTGAAAAATTGGCACATCATTCGGTCGCCCGTATCGCCTTTCCCATAGAACGGTCCTGGCTTTACCTCGCTCAGCTTGTTTCACTTGCTGTATCTCTTTTTAACTACTATTATAACAAAATTCAGTATATAAAACATGTCTTTGTTCAATTTGGCTGATGATTGAGGTAAAACGTTCCTAGACTCGTCATATTTTTATACGGCCTAATTCATATCAAGGATTTTTTTTATTTTTAAAAAAGCCTTAAACAAACGCAAACGGACGCACAGTGTAGATATGAGCATGTGCACGGGATACATTTGTATGATTTACAGATTTTAAGAGACCATTCCCTGACTTACGAGCTTGAAACAATGTTTCTTGAAATAAAATGATACTGATCGAAGACTGTTAACAGACATGTTTTTCTTTTCAAAAGTAAATGACGAAGATTTAAATAAAATTTTATCAGCATTATCAGTAAATCAACCTGATGTGTAATGTTGTGTAATGTGTGTCACAACCAAATCTCGTCAACTTTGACTTTTTCAAAGCGATGTCACATTCGAAGTGAAAAATTGTACATACTTTACGAAATCTAATTAACAAAAATAATCCTGCTAAACAGTCCTCTTAAGAAGAGATGTAGAAATATATAATTTGATTGTAAAGGGTAGTGCCTTTGTCAATAGCATGATCGTGCATGTTTACCGAGTTTGATAACGTTTAGAGGCCGTAATCTAACCTATGCCGTTTGCACGTGTGAAAGTTGCAGCCTTTGGAATACTCATTGATTTCGAATAAAAGCTAATGATAAACAAAGCTCGGATAGTGCTGCAAAGAGCACAAAGGGCAAGACATGGTCATATATTTTCTTCACCTGTTTACCAGAACGGCTGGCATGCATTGTACCCACTTGGAAAGTAAGTCGTATGTTCCTGTAGAAAATATGTTGCTTCCCAGGTTTGGCTAAACCAGTCCAATGCCATTGATATTTCTAAAGTTTTAATCAGCCCAGTGTCATTGATGCTTCCACATTTCCAATGTTCTAAGCATCCCAGTGTCATCGATGCTTCCTCATTTCCAATGATCTAAGCAGCCCAGTGTCAAAGGGGGGGGGGGCTCACCAGTTGTTATGAACTTTTGAGAGAGTGACTTATGTAAGGTGAAGTTGTTTGCATTTAAAACATGCACAGCCGAGAGAATGTTGGCATATCTCTATGCTACTTCGATGTAAGGTGGCTGACATTTCTTTGGATATTGTACTTTTGGAAATTGTACATGATCTAAGCGCACTGATAACTAAAATGACTGCTCCCTTGTGCTCAAAAAAATCAGCCTGAATTAGTCTAAAGTACACTATCCTTAGCAGCTATTAAAATAGGGAAAATGAATTTTGTCAGACTAGACAATACCAGCTTCTGAAAGAACAATGAATGAATAACCAAATATATAAAATGTTAAAAAAAAATAAAAAAAAAAAAATTATCGGCTCTTTTTTTTTTTACAAATACCTCTGAAGTTCAGGAGGTGAAATGACCAAGTGGAGCTAGCACTTTTTTGAAAGGTGCACATCTGGAGTAAGGCCAAGCTGTATACTCTGTAACTCATATTACACGCATCAATGATCCACCAAAATAAAGGGAATTAAAGGTTCTTTGAACAATACCTAAGATATACAAGGTCTTTGTTAAATAGCCAGTATAACCAGTGAGGAAACCGGGGGAAATTCTTTTTCCTTAAAATTCTAACCCATGCAAAATACGAAACTGTAGAGCGCCACATGATGCTTCCACATTTCCAATGTTCTAAAAGCAACCCAGTGTCATTGATGCTTCTTCATTTTCAATGTTCTAATCAGCCCAGTATCATTGATTCTTCCACATTTACAATGTTCTAATCGGTCATTGTTGCTTCCACGTTTCAAATGTAATAATCAGCCCAGTGTCATTGTTGCTCCACATTTCCAAAGTTCTAATCAAATTCTTTCATTGTATTGTGGTCAGCGTCAGCCATTCTTCCGATTAAAACGACAATATCACTAGTAAAGAGCCGTCTTGTTAATTATATCGATGTATGCGACGGGCCTCAGATCACAATTACCACAACCACCCCCACCCCATTTGATGTTGACCAGAAATCAAGAAGATATTCAGAATAAATAGTGCCCTGTATGGACGGTCTGTTTGCGACTGACTTATCTGGAAAAGTTACTTACTGTAATAATTTTTAAAGGGTAAACTTGATACTTTATGAAACTGTATAGAAAGTTGGATTTGTTTGATGTTTAATGTAAAGAGGAGAATGTACACTTACCCTATTTTCAGGGTCATGCAGACGCGATTTGGTTACTTCCTTTACGTCTACTTGTTTACATTAGCAATACACGAAAACGAGCCAGTCTATGATGAAATGTTACATGATTTATTGAACTAAGTGGGTTAAAGAAAGTATAGCAAAAAGCCCGTTTCTCATGCTAAGGAGGTGAACAGTGCGATCCTAAACAGGGCTACACAGTCGCCCGGGGGGAGGGAGACTGCCGAGTTTCATTGCTGCTTCGGTCTAGTGAAAGGCACCCTATATCCTGAATAACTTGTGTGCAGGTCTGCACCTACAGCTCCCATTGTATCCAAACCTGCTGTTTTGCAGCTCGTCCATCACCGCATGACTTGAATGTATCGGGTGGATTTACGTGGCGGATGGTGTCATGAAGTGCGCAGGAATTGGTTTTAAGTGAGGCAAGGCCTGTTTTATTCTAGTGGTACGACAAATTCGAGAGGTCTAGAGACGAGGTTGGATGTAATGCATGGCCGACAGGTCTTACAGCACCTGCACTGATGCCATGCGATGCCCACACAGCTCTTGCGGTCTAGTTTCAAAGCCGGGGGATAAACATATCTACTCGGCCGGATCTACCAGAGAGGGCATTCCAGAGGGAGTCAGGTGTAATTTGTCCACTCCTCGTCTGCATTTGCAAGTAGTATCATCTAGTATTACTTAACGATAGCAGATGTATACATACATACATGCCTTAGAATATGCATGGATATGAACGAGTGCATACATACATAATTGCATTTATTTTTGCGAATCAATTCAAATTTCGATGATTGGTTCACCAATCAAATACCATTTAACTTGTTCGCGTTGTTTTCCACGCTTTTCATGGAGAATTTGGTTTTTGCATCCTTTGTATTGTTGCTTTTATCCAGAAAGTTGAACGGTTTACAGACACATATGACGTCTGCTGTGTTGTTGGCGTTTGGATTAGCTGAACAAAGGGAGGCTATTTAAAATGGTCGTATATACTTGCATAGTGCGACAGAAAGGCAGGCAGGACGTCAGAGTGACGAAGGCTATGTGTGGAGCCGAGTGCTGGACTGACCACAGGCTGATCATCTCCAAACTTAACATCTGGATACAGCCTCCTAGACGTCCTCAAGGAAGCAAGACGCTGAAGCGACTGAACGTCTCCAAGCTGAAAAACGATTCAGTGAAGCAGTCCCTTGCAGACGAACTAGACAACAAGCTGGAAGCCATCACTCTAGGCTCGCATGATGTAGAGTCTGATTGGGCGTCCTTTCGGGATGTTGTCTACTCCACCGCCGCCGATGTGGTAGGCCCTACCACGCGCAAACACCAGGACTGGTTCGATGATAACGATGATCGCATTCAAGAACTGCTCGACGAAAAACACCGCACACACAGAGCGCTGCTAAATGACCCGCACTCCACATCTAAGAAAGCTGCATTCGCCAATATCAGAAGAACAGTGCAGAGAGAGCTCCAACAGATGCAGGACACATGGCTGAGCAAGAAGACGGACGAGATCCAGTCGTATGCAGACCGCAATGACATGAAGAGGTTCTACGAGGCGCTCAAGACAATCTACGGTCCCACTAAATCAGGATCTTCCCCCCTCCTCAGTGCAGATGGGAACACGCTGATCACTGATAAGGAAGAGATTCTCAAGCGCTGGGCAGAACACTTCGACAGTGTCCTCAACCGTCCTTCCTCCATCAACGCTGAAGCCATCGCTCGCCTGCCCCAGGTCCCAACCAACGCTTCCCTCTCGGATTCGCCAAGCTTCACAGAAGTAGAGAAGGCAATTAAAAGTCTATCCAGTGGCAAAGCCCCGGGTTCTGACTCCATCCCAGCGGAAGTCTACGCAGCTGGTGGTCCCCGACTGACGCAGAAGCTTACTGACCTCTTCCAGTCTGTGTGGAACCAGGAGAAGATTCCGCAGGAGTTCAAAGACGCCTCTATTGTCCACCTCTACAAGCGGAAGGGGAACCCGCAAGCATGCGACAATCACCGTGGCATCTCCCTATTATCCATCGCAGGGAAGATACTGGCCAGAATTCTGCTAAATCGACTGACCGGCCACTTGGAGCAAGGCTTGCTACCAGAAAGTCAGTGCGGCTTCAGGCAGGATCGGGGCACCGTGGACATGATCTTCGCAGCCAGGCAACTCCAGAAGAAATGCCAAGAGCAGAACGTCAGCCTCTACACCACTTTTGTGGACCTCACTAAGGCTTTTGACACTGTGAGTCGTGAAGGTCTGTGGAGGATCATGGCAAAGTTCGGATGCCCTGAGAAGTTCATCACCATGGTCAGACTGTTCCACGATGGCATGCTCGCCAGAGTACAGGATGATGGAGAGTTCTCCCTGCCCTTTCCAGTGACAAACGGTGTCAAGCAGGGCTGCGTTCTTGCCCCGACCCTGTTCAGCATGATGTTCACAGCGATGCTTTCCGTGAGGGTGACATTGGCATCGACATCCGGTTCAAGACTAATGGTAACATCTTCAACCTGAGAAGACTGCAGGCTAGGACCAAAGTCCAGGAAGACACCATCCGCGACTTCCTCTTTGCTGACGACTGCGCTTTCAATGCTGGTACTCAGTCTGACATGCAAGAAAGTATGGATCGGTTCTCCAAAAACCTGCACAGACTTCGGACTCACAATAAGTACGAAGAAGACCAAAACCATGTACCAGCCTGCACTCTCAGTCCCCTACGCTGAACCCAGCATTACCGTCGATGGCCAGAAGCTCGCTGTTGCTGACAAGTTCATCTACCTTGGCAGCACCTTGTCGCCCACAGTCTCCATCGATGAAGAGGTCACTCTCAGGATTACTCGTGCAAGTGCAGCCTTCGGCAGACTTCACAATACTGTGTGGAACAGAAGAGAAATCAGCCTGCAAACCAAGCTCAAGGTGTACCGCGCAGTAGTACTGCCCTCCCTCTTGTACGCCTGTGAGACATGGACGGTGTACAGTCGCCATGCAAAACAGCTGAACTCCTTCCACATGCGCTGCCTCAGAAAACTGCTCCATATCAAATGGCAGGACAAGACTCCCGACACAGAAGTCCTCCAGAGAGCAGAGATGACAAGCGTCTATGCCATGCTCAGAAGGTCACAACTCCGCTGGGCTGGTCATGTCTGCCGTATGCCTGATGAGCGCCTCCCAAAGAGACTGTTCTATGGGGAACTCGCTGAAGGCAAGCGTTCCCGAGGAGGCCAAAAGAAACGGTTCAAGGACACCCTCAAAGCCTCCATGAAGTCCTGTGGCATTGACCCAGACAGCTGGGAGCAGCTTGCCGAAGACCGCGTTGCCTGGCGTCACCAGATCAACTCAGGCGCAGCTGCATTTGAAGAGCACCGGATCAACGAGGCCAAGCAGAAACGCCAGCAGAGGAAGAGCAGAGCCAGCGCCGACCT
>JAECUM010008069.1:0-86256 GCA_016617855.1 Megalonaias nervosa | reverse complement strand
CTCAAATTGGAAATGGCAGCACCGATGACACAATACACCACAAAGATTTGGCAGAAAAAGACGATTTGAGTTTTAGGCACACGTTCTCCACACCACACCCACAAGGGTTGTTTTGTAGATCTTGCAGAGAAGAACTGGGGGAAGGCGTGGTCACTGCAGTAGCTGAGACTGTGTTGAAGGGCATGATGGTCACTTCTTTTTATAGTCGATGAGTTGCGAAGCGTCGATCCAAGAGTCAAAACTGGGAGGATATCCTTTCCAACGTAATTTGACTTCTTTGACACGTTTCTTTCCTACTTTACGAGTTCTTCGATCGAGAATGCTTTCGATCTCGTACACGTCGTCTTCTTTTTTGGTCACACGTTGTAACTCGGGTAAATAAAACGTTCCTTTAACACTTCCCCGTTCATGTCTTCTAATTTATAGACGGGAGGATAACGACCACGCACACGTTCAGTGACACGAAACAATTCGGTGGTCCAATTGGGTAAGTAACCTTTGTCGAAAGTGCGTTTGGTTTTGCCAATGCGTACCAAATCTCCCGTGGCCAACACTCCACCTTTCTTGGGGACAGGCACTGTCGTGGACGGTCCAAACAGGCGCTCGAAGACGGTCACTTCGTTGTCGGGAGTCACTTCTTGGGGGGCACGTCCAATGCTCCGATGGTAAGATTGGTTGTACGATTGAACGAGGTGTGGCAAGACGTCAATGTATTTGAGAGAGTGTGTTGATGCGTAAAATATTTCCACATGCGTTCTTTCAAGGTACGTTGAAAACGTTCCACGATGCTGGCTTTGGTTTCGGGATTCTCGGTGGTGAAAAATGAATGTCACGTTTCTTCAATTCTTTTTGGAAAGCTTGGTTTAGAAATTCGGTGCCTTTGTCCGTTTGCCATCGAAGAGGGTGACGACCACTTTGTTTCAACACCAGTTTGAGGGCTCGCACTAACTCACTGCTCGATTTGGAAGTCAATGGTACGACCTAAGCAAATTTGGAAAAGACGTCGATGACACAAAACAAATATTTGTAGCCACGATTGTAGGTGGCTAAATGAGAGACATCGGCTAAATCGGCCTGCCATTGGTGATCGATACCCTCCACTTGGGTGCGACTTCTGGAAAATTTTCGTCGAATGGGTTTGTAAGGTGTACGTGGCTTGTTCTTGTAACCAGCGTTGCACCTGAGGTAAACGGATACTTTTCGGTCGAGTTTTGGCAGCACGATACAATTTCTGAACTCCTCCGTAACCTGCAGGATGAGCTGGATCGTAGTAAATGCTGGTTAACACCTTCTCCATGTTTTAATAAGTGATCCAATTTTCACGAATGCTAATCTGAATGGAAGGAGGGGGTGGTTTGGAAACGGTCTTACGTGTCCGATGTGCCACAGGCGTAGAAGTGGAAAGTAGTGGTGGTAGTGGTGGTGATAATGGAATGGCTTTGGTCTTCTTTTCTTTTTTCACTTCTGGTTTCCCTTCTTTCTTTTTCACCTCTGTCGAAGGTGGAGTAGACATCATCTTTTCAACCCAAGCTTTAAGTTCTTCTCGTTGCGGTGTAGGGGAAGGGGTCAACAAGGACGCTGCAATCTTACTAGGAATGGGAACTGCTGACGGTGTTTGAAAAACTTCTCGTACCTCTTCTTCCTCAGGCCTTTGTGGGGTTGTGTCTGTCTTGACCGCTGGTAGTGGTGGTAGTGGTGGTGGTGATGGACTTTTCATCAAGGCCTTAAAATCTTTCAGAGTGGGTGGAGCTGTTTCGTCTAAAGCTTTCTGGTGAAAGAGTTGCAGTCGTTGCAACAACTGTCCGTACCGTTGCGATTTTTCCGTTTCTGACAAATCGCTGCGATCCATCAACGATTGCAGTTCGTGTTGTATCTGGGACATCTCGGACAAATGAGGATTGGGAGGTAAATGTGGGGTTCGTTGTTCTTGCCAACGATGGTATTCCATCCATCGTTTGTAAGGGACTAAAGCTAGTTTTCGTCCTTCCATCAGATTTCAAGGATCACGTCTGAGATCTTTTTGATTTCAGAGGTCCCTTTTATCTTCTTGGTCTTTTATTTTGGAATTATGGCAGGTATAATATGTCCCATGGCACTCAGTATAGGTTTCGCTACATTGGTAATAAGTCCTAACAGAGGTAAAAATCCTCCACGTTGCACCAACATCTTTTTCTTTTGACCAATGGGTATTTTCTTTTGGACCATTTGGCGAAGAACGTGTCGATGTTTGGCTAAGCAATTTTTCTGATGTTTAGTCAAAGGTATTGTACCTTTCAAGACGTTCAGACAACATTCTCTCACCGTATCGATGACATCTATGGAAGCAGTTTGAATGAGTTGTTTTCGCATGGGTGGAGGAGCTTTGGACAGGACAGACAACATGTCCCAATATTTGACCAAACGAGGAGGCAGTCCTTTCCTTTTCTTTCCTTTGGCGGTTAGAAGAGGAATGTCTTTTGCGGGGTGACATCTTTGTTTGTTGATTCCGGGACACACACCAAAAATACACTAACGTCGATGACTTGTCACACAGTCTTTTATCCTTTTTGGGGGACTATCGCTTCGTCATAAAGGTGACGATGTGTTTTCCAAAATCGCCAAAGAATCCTCCTCTTTGACGGCTCCTCTTTTTCTTTGGACGAGTGTGTCTTTTCTGGGGGTGACGTCGATGTTTGGCTAAGCGTTTTTCGCATGACGAGACTGTCTTTTTCTTTTCCCTTTCTGGAGAGGAGAACGACGATGAGGGGACATCTTTTGGTCCACAACATACACTAAAGTCCATGGTTTCACATGCGTCTTTTTATCTTATTTTTTTGGGAGCCTGTCCTTTATCCTTGTGACAAACTTATCAGCTATCTTATCGAATTCAAGGAAAGGGCCAAAGAAACCTCTCTTTTGGTGGCTTCTCCTTTTCTTTGGACGAGTGTGTCTTTTCAGAGAGTGTCGCCGATGTTTGACTAAGCGCTTTTTAGGATGACGTGACTGTCTTTTTCGTTTTCCTTTTCCTTTTTTGACCAAAGAAGAAGAACGACGATGGCAACGGTGTACACTTCTTGGAGGGGACATCTTTGGGCTTGCAGCAGCACAAAAACACTGATCCGTATGGTTTTCCTCGGGTCTTTTTTTTATACTGGAATGCGTCGCCACTGATTGTCTTTACGTCTTATCAACTTGATGACAGGCAACACACGTCGTGGAGGAGTTCGCAACGGACTAAATCGGGACAGTTCTTGCTTGGACAAATCCAGTAAACTCTGTAACACACCCGTTCTCTCTTGGACTTTGACTTTGGGGGCAGGTACTTTGTGAGCAGCGGCTACAGCCGCTAAAGAGGAAGAGGGTGTCACCGCTGGAGGAGAAGTTGTTGGAGACACTCTCTTGCGAGTAGAAGCTGTTTTCTGTGGGCTTTTCTTTTCCTTTTTCTGAGGCTGTGACCTGGTCTTGACACCCTTGCTCTTTTTCTTTTTCTTCTGGGTACGTTTGGGTGTGGCTTTTTTCTTGGGGACAACTTTGGGAGCATTAGGATCCCATTTTAAGAGGGAACGAATGATGACACCTCCTAAAGATCCACTTCCTCCAGGTTTCAAAATGATTTGCTTTTTGGTTTGAGTGTCGATGCGAGGATCGGCTAGTTGCGTCAAGGCAACTTTGTTTCTCTCAAAAAAACGTTTGGTTTGATGTGGAATCTGAATGATGCCTTGCAGTAATTGACGTGCTGTCACCGTAAACCATCGTAAGACGTCTTTGAGAATAGCTTCTAAGACACGAGCACGTATTTGTGGATTTTTTTCGCGACTGATGCCGTACAAGGCACGAATCAATTTGATGGGAAGATGAGACTGAAGGGACGTCATGTTGACAATGTGTGAGACAGAGTCCAAGGGACCGAGGTTTTTATAGATTTTTTGGGGTGATTAAGTCGACGACGAGGACGTGTACACGATAGGTCCTCCGTCTTGGCACCAGGGGTGAAACAGATGGGTACGAAATCGCAAATAATCGGGAGTAGTGGGTTTTAAATCCACGAGTAAATAAGCGTGTGGGGTTTGAGTGGCATCGTCGTACGCATGAATCAGCCAAGGCGTTCCTAACTGTTTGGCTAAGACTTGTACTTGCGATTTATCTCTAGGGCTTTTAAACAACACCAAGTAATGAGCATTGAGACTGATGGTACGATGGGCTTTACTTTGTTGAAACAAATTTTGGGTAATGTAAATGACACTGGCATTACGATGATGCCCTTTGCGCGTAAACCACAGTTTAATTTCTTCTTCGTCTTCTCCTAACATGTCGTCAAAAATAACCAAATGAGTTTGACTAGGGTCAGACACGATTCCGTCGTCTTCGACAGGAATGCCTTCCACAAAGACGATGGAATCGCCTTGACTTTCTCGCAGAAGGCTGTACGCCGATTGCCACTCTTTATAGCACCACACGATACGTTGAGGAGGACGATCGATCAAATGATGTTTATGTTCGATCAAACGTTTGACAAATTCGGTTTTGCCTGAACCGCTTGGTCCAGCAATGAGCATGTTAAAGGGATGGCGAAGATACAAGGCCTCCCAACTAGCACGATCTACGTGTTCGTCAATGACTTTGACAGTGGAGGAAGAGGGAGCAGAGACAGTAGAGGTAGCCATAGTAGTAGTGTAACAAAATGTCACATTGTGACACGAAGACAGACAAGACAAGAGTTTTTATACTTTTTCAGGACACGTTTATTGTCATCTTTAATGGTGAATAACACGAAAGACAAAAATACATAAAAGCCATATGGTTAAGTACAGGAATAAAAAACACAACAAAACGACCATAGTGGAATATAAACAAGACTCTGTACAACATTTTTTGTGATCAAGAGGTGAAATCGTAGGAGTAGTGTGTAATGTTCTGAGAGTCTGTACATTCCTTGGTTCAGTCACACAAGGGTCCTCCCGGAATGGTCTTTCAGGAATGTCGATAACAGTCTTGTCCTGAAGAGAGTGGTTTTCCTCGGTGACAGACTGTTCTTCTGGTATTGTCACTAACACAGGTTTAAAAGTGACTTTTTTCACGGAACGTTTTAATTTTTTAGGATTACAAATCTTTGGCATAGTGTGCCACTTCTTTAGTCCAAGCCTCAAACCCCAAACTTTTCCAGTCACGTACATCTGTCCAGTGAGGGTGTAAGTCACAAGCTACACACACGTCGTCGTACACATCTTCAGTACCTAAAAGTTGACGAATCTTGTTTTCCCGTAGAGGTTGAGAAGTATCCAAATGAAAGCGCAAAGCTTTGAGCAGAATGAGTCTCTCGTGGACATTTAAAGGGATCACTTTCATGTTTTGTTTTGGAGTAATAGGTACTGTTCGTAAAGAGTCCACAAAGAATCAGCTGGTAAACGAAATCCCAGAAAGCAAGTCACTAAGACACACACTACACGTCGACCCCAATTCAATGGAGACAGTTCTCGTAAAAGGCAATGGTAATCCTCCACCGTTTGAATACTGTCATTGATTTCCTTCCACGGAATCTGTTGTATCACGAATGATAAAGGTCGTGGCATGGTAGAACGTTTTTATACCTCTTTTTGTCGGAGGCAATAAGTGTACTTTTTGCACAGAAGTGGTCGTATTCCGTCGACGTATCCAAAATATTTAGTCACTAACTTGCACATCACACGTCGTTCATAAGTTCTCTCTTTAACTAAGTTTACATTGTGTACAAGATTTTGGTAACCCTTTAACTCTTCTTCTGGAATTCGTTGCAGTAAGTGTACCTTGTAGTAAAGAGAATCGGTAACAAACCAATCCTTCTCGCCCTCGGGCCGTTGATGAATGTCTGACCACTGGAACACTTTCATCAGAATCAATCCTCTTATAGCATTTAGGTACCAGTGGTTCAAACATCGGTGACGTAACGGATGCAATGATTCTTTTCGTTTCACTTGTATTTTGACCAACTCTCGGTAAATGCGTTCTCTCAACTCCACAGGTAAACCACGAATGTTCTCTTGTAAAGTATCCATGATCATGTCAGTCAAACACTTCTCCTACCGGCAAACGCACAGGGAACGAATACCTACTAAAGGTAGGTAGTGACACTCCGGAGACCATCGAGCATGTTCCAGGTAAGCGCAATCTTTCTTCTCCCACTCGTGAAGTGAGACACTGCAACTGAAGCACTTGACTTTATCTCTTTCGCCCAAGTAGATAAATCCAGCTCTAACTAATTCTTCGGGGGTAGGTCCTCCCAGATATTTTGGCCATTTTCCTTGGAAGGTTTGCAATCGACTTTCATAGTCACAGTATTCTGGCAAACGCACAGGGAACGAATATTCGTCTTTCACAGGTTCATTTCGATGAGGGTACGGTGAAATCCTTAGGAGTTTGCTCAGTTTGGGATGACATCCGTAGGGTGGCAGACGCATGGTTTCCTGTGGAGGTGGACATCCACCATGAGAACCAGTAAAGTGAAAAGGTGTGCGATAACGAGTGGCATCGCTTTCACATCCGTCAGGTTTGACACGTACAGCATCACGTTCCATGGTAGGTATGGTAGTAGTAGTAGTTATAGCAAAGTTCCCATGATGATGTGGTACTGAATCACTAAGGTCATAGCGTACGGCATCCCTACCATCGGAAGGCACAGCATCGTACTCGAGTTTGCTCTTGCTTGATACTTGCTGTGTGAAAGGATTCATCTTTCTCGATTGGCGTTTGTAGTCACAATGAACTATCGGTCTTGAACGTTGTCCCTTTTTATACTAGTCGTAATGAAGTCTCGAGTTTGTACATCGTTCTTTTTTTATGACCAGTTTTGGAAGTCTTCCTTTCTTTCTTCTTGGACATCGGTACTACCTTCTCTAAGGTACCGTCATACCTGAACCGTAGTGGTACGGGTGGAAATGCCATAGAAAGGTAAGGACAATGCGGAGACCATTGAGTATGTTCCAGAATAGCTGAATTTTTGTAGATACATCGATCCATACGCAACTTCAGACCACAACTGAAACACTGTACTTCATATCCCAATCCAGTCTCAAGTCCCAAGTAGACAAACCCTGTTCTAGCTAAAACATTCGCAGTAGGTAATTCTTCCCTATCCGTGGGCCATTTTTGAAATGTTTCCAGTCGACTGGCACAACTGCAATAGTCAGGCAAGAACACAGGAAAATGGTATGGTTTGAACTTGGAGTTCTCTGTGGGTTTCTCACTCGATTCTTGCTGTGTCGAAGTCATCCTTCTTGTTGGTGACTATCGTCTTGGAACCATTTTTTTATACCAGCGTGTCCGTACGGTAAAGTGAAGTGATTGGGAAGTCGTACTCGCTTCTGGTACACGATTTGATAAACTTTTTCCAAGGGTCGACTGACGATTTGGTGTGTGGGTAAACGTACAATCTTGTGCGGTTCGTGGGTAGTCACTTTAAAATTTCCATCCTGTCCAGACTGCAAGGCTTCTTTCAAGACGCCAAAGTTTACCACTCGACTGGTGCGATAATTGAGAGTCAATCCTTTCACTTTGCACTCCGTGTTCACATCTCCTTGTGGGTTACGGTATTCGTAACCGTAATTTTTGGGACCGCCACTTGCAAAACTGAGAATCTTGTCGTCGGGATGCTCATCCGTCCAGGCTCCTAAACGGTCTCCTTCGATGACAGGGAAAGGTTGACCCAGGCGATCGATGTAGATGCAGCTGTCCGTGTCAAAATACAGTACACGATCTCCTAACTATGAACTTTTTAAAAGTGTTGTGTTGTGTTATGTTGTGATATTGAATTGTAAAAAATTTGTAACAGAATAGACCAAACTGAAAAAACGTAAGTGTCTCTTGGTTTTCATTATTTAGAAATAATAAGGACCTACACTCATACACTCACAACACGTACATCATAGGGTTAAACAAGGGATTTTGAGTTTTAATTGATTTTGGCAAAATGAATAGTCACTCTTTTCGAGAGTATTGGGTAGCCCTGAAAAGGACTGTTGAGTGTTTGTTTTTTTTCCTTAGAACAAACTCAGGAACGAGAATCAATTCGCTTTAACTGCCTTAAGCCTTTGCCACGGCCAAGGCCTACTTGTGGACTTGCTCCTGTCAATGATTTAGTAGAAATCACTAGGGGTGGTATCTCTGGTGTAGTCGCAGGGTTAGGTTGTTTGGCTTGGGAAGGTCTTTTTCTCTTGGGTCGTAATAAAGAAGTCTGATACATTTGTTTCAGACTTCTTAACTCGGCCAAAATGTTCAAGAGTACCGTGACCGTTTGACTTTCGCTGTTCTCCTTCTCTCCTAGACTTTGTTTCTTCTCTACTGCTTCTTCTTCCTCTCGTTTCCTTCTTGCCTCTTCTTCTTCTCGCTGTTGCTGTTCAAGAAGAAATGCTTGCTCCGCTTCTTTCTGCTGCTATAAAAATTTCTCCAATTCTTCTTTCTGTCTTTGTTTAAAATCGTCGACACGTGGTAAAGAAGGAGAAAGTGGCGAAGGTACTGGTACCGGAACAAATTCTTGGGAAGAAGATAAAAAATCTACTAAATCCCAGTTTAAATCAACCTCTTCGGGAAGTAGCACTGTGTTCACTTTGGTAGCTACTGCTATACCATTACTTCTCGTATCCACAGCCGGTGCACCCCAATTCATTGTCTTCTTAGGTTCCGTCATGTTTCACAAAACAATACCGCATCGATTCACTGCACACAGACGCTAGTGTGCCTATATAGGAAATGTGACGTCACAGGTAGCTCTCTTCGGATTGGAAGACAGACTCCGCGAAGTGACTGAATTTTGTAACGCGTGTTGGGATTGGTGAACCATTTCAATCCGTTTCGATCCGGTCTTCCACTATAAATAAACGCGGTTCACTTCATTCCCTTCACCTGTTCTCGTCACAGAGAAGATGTTGATCGACGTAGAATCCTCTACTTTGGTATCATCGATGCTGTTCCGTACGGACTTACCCATGTATGTGAAAACAAAATGGACTGTCATTCGGATCACTGGTGCCACTATTTGGAAAAGAAGATGTTATGTGGAAAGACAAGGTTGTCTTAAGCGGACTCTCATCTACGGACCAGAAGTGAGACACAGTTTAAGACAAGCTTTGAGAAATTTGAGGAAGAAAAGAAGACCTATGCGATGTCCTGTATGTTAACGGAATGGTGTTAACATAACATAACAAACAACGGCCCTTTTCAGGGCCACTTCCAATGCCTCGAAAAGATCTTAATTTTCATTTTGTCTCCAACCCAAACGAATATATATATATATATATATATATATATATATATATATATATATATATATATCTATATATATATATAAAACCCTTACTCTTCTTATACACGAATACTCTTGATTCGTGTTTGTCTATAGCCCTCCCTCAGGTAGCCTGACGTCACAGTACTCCTCTTTTTTTTGTTGCTACATTGTTACCAGTGTGACGTCATGCCACCTGTTCCATTCCTCTTGTCGCTATACAGACCCAGGGTATACTAGTCGCTATACAAATTTTCCATTGACGCTATACAGTCCCAAGGTGTGCTAGTTACTCTACCAAATTTCCATTGACGCTATACGGTCCCAGGGTGTGCTTTTTTTCTTGACGCTATACGGTCCCGGGGGGGTGGGGTCTGTAATGCTAATTCCCATTGACGCTACGGTATCTCCCTATTAGTACTTTCATTCTTAGAGAATAACGAGACTCAATTGCTTGTGCCCATGACACTTTAGGGGACCTGATCATATGCACTATTTCTGAAATACCATATACAGCTCTCAATTCACCAATAACATATTCAATAAACTTTCTACCGTCATGGCGAGAAGTATCTGTGATGTTGGTACCATTTCCGGAAAGAACCATACCGACCCTACCAAATATCACCCTAAAGCACTAACATGTTTGCTTTGAAAAACAAGGAACAAATGATAAATGACAGACTCCAATGATATCTTGAATCCAGCAACAATTATACACCTTTCAATGTGCATCCAGAGGCCATATAAATACATTTTAACACACGGGCAAATTTAAACATTTATCAGATAAGCTTTCATATAAAAAGAAACATACAGTAGCCATCCATTTTGACTTCGAAAAAGCCTATGACACCACGCAGAAGTATGGCAAAGTGAATGACCTATTTGGTACATATTTATAGGGCCACCAACCTACATTTATGTCAAATGATTTGAAAGACAACAAGTTCCGAGTGAAGATAATTTCCACCTTTTCTGAAAGCTGTCCTCGATGTATTGTTAGAGCAGCGTATTGTTGGTCGTCCTTGTCAACATCCATGATGACAAAATGGTATAATGCCTTAATACATGAACGAGTACTCACTATATTTAAAGTGCTTTTCACCTGATTTAGATGTAAAGGTATTTTAACTGCAAAATGTCACCTACAAATATGCAGGAACTAATTGAAAGATAACATACCCTATTTGTCACGCAAAACCATGATTATTCTAATAGTCATCCTTTGATTAAAATTTTTTAGTAATGTTAAACTGAGAGAGAGATATATATTCTCGATACAATAATGTATAACTTGTATAAACATTAACAAACAGTTGGGTTTAATGCACATAAATATACCTCGGGGCAGTTTATACAGTTGATTGTCAGTGAGGTAATTCGGTCAGATGTAACAAAAAACACCCTTGCACCTGTTACTTAACTGAATGACAATAGCTAGAGTGATGTATATTGGTAAAGTAACCAAAGTTAAACAGCCCAATCTGTTTGAATGTTTTTGTAAATCAGAGTGATGTGTGTTGAAGAAACAAACGTTATTGCTTTTCTTTTGCTTTGAATGTTGCTGTTGAAGCCAGCTTTATTAAAGATTATTACTTAGTTCCCGATTAGTTACAACGTTTCTTTGCCGTCGGATTTTACTCAATATATGTTTACTCAATATATCTTTTCAACCGTTGCAATAATGTTGAAGACTGATTAATTCTTTGAAGGCTATATTTCGAAATGAAGTTGTGATACAGGGATGGATTAGTCATCGGCGAAGAGAGCTAATGGAGTGCGACTCTTTGCAGAGCAGATTTTAGACGTGGGGAAGGGAGGCTAGTCTCTTTTTCTAACCAGTATTGTTTTCTCGTTTCTCTCCTAAGACATCTTAAAGCTAATACAATAATGAATAGTTCTTTTTTCTACTAATTAGAACAATACTATTTTAAAGTTCTTTTGGAGTACTGAAATTGATATTTATCCTGTCGCCGAAAAATAAATTCATGGGCTTCCTCTAAAAGTATGTGGTCGGACCCCACCTCATTTTGGCATGTGCGACATCCGTTAACATGGTAATAGAGCTCAGCATCGGGAGAGTTAAGAATGCATTGCTTAATTCCCAAGGTAACTACCATATTTAAACATTCAAACTGATATGACCATTGCATGTCTAAATATTCTAACTGGTATGACAGCATTTCACTCAATATAAACTATATTTTTGTTATTGAATGTCTGTGTGATTGTGATTATGTGAGTACATGCACATATCTTTTTGTGGTGGTTGTAGAGATATATGGCAATGCTAAATCCATCAATTATTTTCTGTTTGAAAGTATATACAATGCTTTAAAAACCAAACATTTTATTTTCATTAATTCAGATTTAGAGTTCAGTCATTTTCTGTATGGGTTTATGAGTAGACAAAGTATTCTCAATTTTACGACGTCGCTTTTTAGTTTGCATGCATTTGTCTCGCCCTAACACAACACACACATAGAACGTTCTCTCTCTCTCTCTCTCTCTCTCTCTCTCTCTCTCTCTCTCACACACACACACACACACACACACACACACACACAGTGAGACCTCAAAACATAGTTCTGAGTCTTTGAAATATCAAATTAATGTCTGCAAGGTTGGAAAGTATGAAAAAGATAAAAGCAAAAAGGTTGAAAACTTTATGTATCCAAAACAGTTTGTATAGACTCAGGCTGATAGCATAAAGCCACAATTATCGAAAACTCTTTCTTGAATGTTCTCTTATCCCCGCTGAGGAAGATCCAAACTTTGGAGATTTATTTTTTACTCTAAACTATCTTTCTTACCGAATATTAAAGTTTGTATGGACAAATGTCAAAAAGCCCTGGCTTTAGTGCAAATCGTGGCAAGCGGTGATGGTTGAGCAGATCCTAAAGTATTATTTTGGTTATGCATGACTTTAATAAGATTGAAACTTGACGAAACCTCAGCTGCACACGGATTCACTCAAAAATCTTGCATGCAGATTCTGCAGTTGCTTAATCTGATACAAAATCAAGAACTTAGATTTGGGCAACATTTATAATTTGCAGGCTGTGATACCATCCTCGTGTTGGATGTTGGTGCATAAGGAATATAGATCCATGGTGATGAGGAGAGGGTTAATTAGAAGGTTAGTTTCTGGTGTTTGGTTGAGATAGTCTGAGGTATCTTGTATATGTGACAGCATTTTTTCTACGATTGGTCGAAGGTGAAAATTAAGTAATTCAGATTTTTTTCTGTGGGATGGCTGTTTTTGGAAATTATTGGCCTTTCCTGGGTCCCCTCTTTGTGTATTATAGGGAGCAAATAAAATCACCCTGGTTTGGGGTTACTGGTAGGAGGTAAGTTAGTATTTTTTCATCAATATGTCCTGTATTTTGCATGTCTTTTAATGTCTGACACACAGTTTTAGAGTGTTCAGCTGTTGGATCATGACGAGAGTTTTTTTTAATAAAGTCTCTCATCCGAAAGCTGCCTGTTAGCCTCAGTGATGTAGTCAGACGCATTCATGAAAACAACACAGGTTAAATTGTCCTTTTTGGTGTTCCTCTGTTCGTGAAACGTTATCTCATTATATATATATATATATATATATATATATATATATATATATATATATATATATATATATATATATATATATATATATATATATAAACAAGAAAAGATAAAAGAACTTACTGAGATGAAGTAAATTTACTCTTGGTACCAAAATATGAGTAAATGTTCGATTTATAAATATCTGAGCATTTGCCTATTGACCTTTCCAGGTGCAGCAGATTAAGAATGAGGCAAACGAAATAGGTCAGACTGCGCTTGCGCAAAAAGGGGTAATTGAGGAAATGGCAGAAACAAGCTACACATGAGGGACTGAGGTAGCAACAGGGCTTGGTGGCAATGTTCAATCATTTGAACATTTCACGTCAAGATATCAAGAATTCCATTGAATACCTAAGGACGCTTAAAGGCACGGACAACGTCCGACTGACCGTTAACTTTGACTAGAGAATTGAAGGAACTTTGTAATGCTTAGATTTTGCGTAATACAAAAATTCGGCGTATCATCACGAATGTACAAGAAAGAAGCTAGAAAATATCCTGTAGAATACAAAAAGATGTAATAACTGAATATTGTACCCAACACATACCCCGTAATTTGAACAGAGCACCCTAAAGGTAAATATAGATAATCTCCTAGTGTGTAAAACAGTCTGCCTCCCTTCAGCTTGCCTCGATGAAGTTAACCGCAAAGCATTCGCTGCTCTACATCTAGCATGATGGAGGTTTTTCGTTCACATTGAAAGTAAGACTATACCCGACAACGAAGCGGTGTAGTTGGATACAAGTTCTTGTTTATTTCTAAACATATATAAAGAAACAAATAGTTTTATTTCCCATTAAATATGCAAAAACTGGATTAAATATTATGATCGTATCGATGAAAATAATAAATAACGTTTAATTAGAACTTTTCAGATATATCTGTCAGTAGCCAAACAGTCAATCCAATGTTTTCTTTAACAGACATTCCATTTCAGAATTAATGCTGAATTATGCCTCTGTGTATAATTATTATCGAAAGGTTTTTAAAGCCCCAATGCTGCCGTTATGTGTAAAACGTCGTATACTCCAAAATCACCTTGAATAATACTGAATCTTGAAAGATATTGGACCTAAACATCGTTGTGTGCCTTTAAAACTAGATAATATCGGCGATTCAACACGTTATGAGCCATGTATTTTCACCCTCGAACTGAGAAACGCTGCCATTTTCAAACGCATACAAATTAATTCGATGTTGATTGGCGACATCCGTGTGTCAACTGGTTTCAGTCGAAAGCTGGAACACAAGATTTCATACTTCACCGTTGTAAAATAAAACAAGCCAACACCACGCTATGTCGGATACGGTATGTGATCCTTAGGTGATATTATTCTAGATTACTCTGCTTCAAATATGAATAGCTGTATAAGAAATTAAGGAAAAAGGTGAAGCATTTAGAATATGCTATGTGTAAAAACTTATTTATTTCAAACTTCTCAGATCTGCTTAAATGATGCGGGCCATCCCTCTCTAATCGATTTGTTAGCAGTGTGCAAACGTTATTGTCATTAAATTAATCACTATTGGAATTTGTGGAATGCATGACGTCAATACTTTTGGAGCACTCCGAAAAAGAACAGAACTACGAGCGACTTCGGTGACTATATTAAAGGGTGGCACCTTTTAATTCTAAACTGAATATTTCACGTCGTTTAAACCTATCATCTTGATTATTTAAATGTACTTTTAATGTCAGATAGTTTGTTTTAACAAATCATTTCCTTCCTTCCGAACTTTAGCTAGATTGGAAGAATGGTGAAATTTATGAAAAACGTCGGCATTGGGGCTTTAAGATCGTAAAGTTTTAAAATAGCAGATGTCAAAAGGAGAAATAATATTAGGAAACAAATATTTTCATATTAATTTGATAATAAAATAAACCACATAAAAGACCATAGAGATGAATGCACATTTATAAATTGCACAATACTTCTATATTGATATTTTATCAGTATTCTACCAATAATAAATAAAATTATAAACTTTCAGTTCCACTGTCATGGGTTCATCAATTTACTTTATATATATATATATATATATATATATATATATATATATATATATATATATATATATATATATATACAGCATTGTATAGGTTGCAGTTGAGAAGTATAAATAACCAGGAACCTTGCAGACCAAGTAATTAAAAGCGGGCTCAGTCCAACCAAACTAGTTATTGAGAATGTGCTTCTGACACACGCCAAAACAATAGAAGTGTCTAAATACAATAAACTTATCAGAAGCAAAATAAAATTGGCATTACAGGAACATGTAATTGTGTCCTTCGTTGCTTTTAAGTGTATTCATATATCAGGAACACGCCGATGATATAAGGGGAATGGAAAAATTCCACATATGTACGTAAGCATAAGAAATAATAGGAGGAGAAATAACAGCTTTGTAACATGTCATTACTTACTCTTCAATCCTCTGTGGGTACTTTAAAAAAGTATCAGTCTTATTTATATTATTTTTAGAGCGTGAGTGTTTTGTGAATCCTATTTATGTAAATTAAACACCTACTTTTGTTTTAGATCTGCTACTTCAAGATTCGTCTCAACTAACTTCCGATTCAAATTACTTTATCTACCAAGCCGTTGAAAAGTATGACGGTACAATTAAATATGCATCGTTTTTGGTCAATAAATAATACATATTTTACCTTCAAACAAATCTTGAACGGAACGAGAAAACATCGTCAGTTCATCCTGCCATTCAAAATACAAGTGTACCATCACGTTGAATCCAACATATGTTTGAGAATGCAATTGAAGTTTGCAGTTGAACAACCATCAAACATGGATATTAAAGAAGTTTTAAAACTGACCACTTCAGTTTCTGTTAGAAAGTGTACAACTGACTATCTAATAGCACATGAGTATATCTGACACATCTGATGCTCAGTAAAAGTTTGAGGAAGCCAAACTTTACAACGATGTAAATAGCGTAGCTTCTCTATAAGAGAATGAGTTCTTGTGGTCCAAAAGTTAACACCAGTTTCATATTGAACCTGTGGTACACGATACCACAGAGTCCAAGACGGCGGCAAATATATAGTCAATACGACCGGTTATATATATATATATATATATATATATATATATATATATATATATATATATATATATATATATATATAAGCAACAAGACACCAATTGCTCCAGTAGTGTATCTTATACTTATATATTGCGCTGCCGATAAGCAATGGTTTTAATATAAATTGATAAATTTCAACTAATTCGGTCAGAGAGCTCGAACACTAAAGAGGTTTTAAAAAGAAACGATTTTGGGTGGTATGGGAATAACAAGCTCTCAGTTAAAATGGTACCAGTAAATTTGTTCCTTTCGTTCTTTTAAGCGAATTTGTTGCAAGATGGGTAGGATTTGTTGCAAAAGATCTCAAGGAAAACTGGCATACAACAAAGTTTTGAAATATGATAAAGTATTAAAACCTATCATTAGTAGTTTAAATACTGTTGACGTCATAATGAGCAAACCGATAAGTAAAACAAATAAAAATATTAATAGTGCTTAATTTGATTACCAACAAGGACGACGAGTACAAAGAGATACAAAAGTGAATCCTGAAAGGGAAGGAAATAAACAATACGGAAATCCGAGAAGTCAGAAACTCAGTGAAGGTAACATAGAGGAATCGAACAAACTTTTTAGAAGAGGGAAACAAGCAGAAAGTAGAGAGATGCTAGAAAATATTGTAGGAAATTATGGACGTTCAAAAGAAAACCTTAAATGTATGATGTTTAGGTATGGCTTCGCCAATTTTACCTATACAAGTCGAAAGCTATATAACAAAAGACACCGACTGAAAAAGTAACACAACTGACAACAATTTCATACCAAAGAATGAATGTATTTTCTGCTACTACAATATTTCCCAAAACTCAAAATCAATATTGCTTGCTACATCAATGACAAGAATAAAATAAAGGCTATTACTTATGGTTCTTACAACTTGAGATATATATGAATAAAGTCAAAGAAAGAAGGAGAGCAAATGTTAACAACAAAGAAGGTGCAGGTTTGGATTGCTTGAGCTCCAAGAATACAAACATTCCGACAACTGTATAAAACAAACCTCACTGTCACATTCAATAACGAATATCTAATAAATTTTATATAGTTTTTGGATTTGTATATCTTAAAGTTATACATTGATCTCCACCAAATCACTAACACCAAATTTACGCTGGTGGCTATTATTCCTGTTTACTAGAGCCCCTTTTTCCATTTATAAATGTTTTGCAAGGCGACTTTATTGTGGTTTTTTCCTTCTCCATAGCAGAGGTCATTGCAATCAACTAAAAGAAGACTTGTAAATAACAACATAAAAAAGTGAGGAAAATGTACAATATTGAGCTATTGCATTGACCTTGATGATACAGCCCCACTGAGGAACACAGTACACAGTCTAACAATGATGTTAAAGTATTCCAAGGTATATTACATAATATCAAATGCCTTGAAAATTATACAGCGAAAAGGAATGAGCAATAGAAAATTTAAATATTGAAATAGGATCCCCAGTGTGTTACAGGACATGCTTGGTAATGATAACGTAAGAGTATACAAACTTTCATCCCTATAGCTCAAAGGGCCCAGCAGCTACAAAGATATGTGGACCTGTTTTCGAATATAGTACAGCCAGTGATGTACACAACACATTGATGATGCATAAATATTCCAAGATTCATCCCTGGTTTCTAGCAACAATTGACCTTTAAAAGTCATGATCATGAAGGTACAAACCCAAATATGATTTACAGCATACCTTCTTTGACGATGTAAAGGTATGCTACGTTTTATCCCTTAATCTCATACAGCTGAAAAGGTGCAAAATGGAATGGAAATGTGAATGAAAACTTAAAATATTTAGTCCTAACTTTGACCTTGAACATGAGACCCCAATACATTTCGCTGCACATCTTCTAATGATGATGCGTACGTATTTTGAGTTTCTTCCTTTAATCTTGAATGACTTGAAATTTATAGAGTAGAAAGAAAAATCTGATGGAAAACTTTCAATATTTAGCTTTCAAGTTATAGAGTATAAAGAAAAGTATCACGGAAAACACTAAAATAGCGATCCTTTACTATGACCCTGAAGATAAGACGCACAATGAGCTAGGTGACATAGACGACCATGATAATGTATGAATATGCAAGGCTCATTCACTTACTCTCTAACGTTTTTAAAGTTGTATAAGCAGAAAGGAGATGGACAAAAAGACAAAAAAGCAAACGTATACTTGCTATCAACTCGTACATCCCTTAGATATAGCGATCTTAACCCATTGTTGCTATACCTTCAGTGATTGGAAAAATCTCTCCCGATGGTGTTGCTACTATTTCCTCTTGAGTCGTATATGCCACTTGGTGATCATAGGAAATTCTATGTTAGAATGGTCCATCGGTTAAACATGGAGATGGCATTATTGGGTCAAACGTGTTTATCGGGTCAAACAGGAATGGTAAAGTCAAACCTTTTACCTACAATCCAACACACCACATATAATCTCCTGCACACTATGTAGTCACCAGTACCTTATTTGGAGTGAACAATATCCCATCATCTACTATCCAATACACCACACTTACTATCCAGCACGCCGTATGTAGCGACCAATATCCCGTCATCTACTTTCCAATACGTCGCACAATACCATCAACACGTCGTGTGTAATGACCAATATCATGTCATGTACTTTCCGAATACCGCATACTATGACATCAACACGCCGTGTGAACTAACAAATATCATGTCTTCTGCTATCCAAAAGACCACATATAGTATCCGACATCCCGTGTGTAGTCACCAGTATCCTGTCGTCTACTTCCAACACCCTTCACATACCATAAACACGCCGTGTGTAGTCACCAGTACCCCGTTATCAAATATCCATCATTCCACACTACACCATCTACATGTTGTGCGTATTGACCTGCTGCCTAGAAGTTACATGTATACAGCCGATATTTATATATGAAGTATTATCTATACCTCAGTTCATGTTTAACATGTCAGTAAATCTGCATATATTGTGCCTATGTCATAAGTAGCTTTAATCAATGGAACCAGCTCATAGTAACACTAAAATGGACGTGTCTAAAACTAGTACTAAACTTTCGAAACTGTCACGAACATAAGCTGAGACTAAAATAAATGTAAAAATACTGGCCTAGACTGAAAGTAGCACGAAAATTCCGAAACTCATACGAATTTAAGCGGAGGCTGAATAAATCTGGAAAAAGTGTAAACATGTTTGTCAAGACTATAAGTAGTATCAACATTGCGAAAATCATACCGACGTTAGCTGAGACTAAGAAACGTCCGGAAACATTTTAATATGGTCGAGACTAAAAGTAATACTGAAGTTTCCTAACTAATATGGAATTTATTGATAATTAAAATACATCTCATCATCATGTTAGAATTGTAATAAGCATTTGTACAAATTGTTTTAAAAAAAAGTTAGTTTTAAAAGTGAACATTTAAAACTTATCTTTACAAATAAAAGAAGAAGCAATTTATAATGAGTTTAGCGAAGGACTGAAATATGTCCGAACAAATTTAAAGACTGCACAAAATATTTCACAAATTGTTGTACAAAAGTTTAACATTTTAATAGTAACAAGAAGAACAGTTGTGGCAGCCATATTGGATGTATAATTAGCACTGTGTTCAATTAGGACTAACTATCATAAGAAGTTTACTGGTGAAAACCCCATGATAATATACCCTTGCACTGGAAATAGTAGAGACAACAATATTTTAGTGACTGCTATCATGGCGATCATACTGAGGGTCAATTTGCATCATTTTCCATAAAAACTCTTTTACTGAAAATTCCATGTCAAAATGACTTTCCATTCCTTGTTCAAGTTTGTCACAGTGAAGAAGATCCCATGATAATATGAAGTCCTACATTTTCTAAAATATATGCCATGGTGGTCACATTCGATATCAGATGGGCACCATTTTCATGTAAGCCAGTAAAATATGATAAGAAGTATTCTAGTGAAAACACCATATTGATATGACGGTCATTGTGGTGGTCAAAATCAAAGACAGATTGCCGCCATTTTCATTTATGATCAACTACACATAATAAGAAGTGTTTCAGTGAAAACCCCATTCTGATTCAGGAGAAGAAGTGATAACAGAATTTTCTAGATGGCAACTTCGGTGGCCATATTAGATATCTTCTGGTTACAATTTCATTTCTGGCCAACTATACATTTTAAGACTGATTGAATTAAAAACCACATGTTGATACAACCAACCATTCATGAGCAACAGCATGATTCACAATATGGCCACAGTTGTAGCCATATTGGATGTACGAGCGGCACCATTTTCATATAGGATCAACTAGACATCATAAGAAATATATCTGTGATAACCATTTGGCGACGGGACTTTTGGTTTAGGAAGAGTAGCAGCAACTAGGTTTTCAAGATAGCAGCTCTGACGGCTGTATTTGACATCAAATTGACACCAAACTAAACATCATAAGAAGTTGTTTAGTGCCAAATCCCATTTTGATATGATCATCCATTCAGGTAACGTAGTGCTGCTGTGGTGGCCATATTGGATGTCTGAGTAGATTCGTTTAAACTTAAGAACAACTAAGCTATAGGAAGAATGTGTGAGTAAAGTTTCATGGCAAGTTTCCAAGTAGTTTATTTTATACGTTTATATATTTAAGGCGTATTATAGCTTAATGATCATGAAATGATGATGATAAAAGCAATGAAAGCAGCAATAATAAGAACGATATCAATAATGGCAATAATGCTTGTCAATACTTTTGTAATAATCGCTATGTACACAATCAATTCTCATTTCTGCAAACAAGTTAGTTTAGAGGCAATCGATCTTAGTAACTACTCATTCATTATAAATAGTATGGCTTTAATTTAGATAAGTCGTCATCGTGTCTTGTCATTGTCAAACCTGAATGTGTAAATAACAAGAATGAACCAGAAATAGTAACTTTACTTTGAACTTTGCTTCTTATTATGATCGCAGTGTGGAAACAGAAGTATTCATATTTACATACATTTAATTCATTTCCAGAAAGAAAATGTTCACAGTCTCTTTTTTAACATGTTTTCAGGAAAACTAAAATACAGAAGAATCACAATGTCATTAAAAATTTCAAGACAGACAGGATGTGTTCTAAATGTACTCAGACAAAGTCTAAGTCCCTGAGAGTAACCGGAACAATCAGCAATTACCTTAGTGGAATAAAACATTTTATATTTATTCAACAGTAATGAGCGCTTTGGATCAGAATGTTTTCAACCTGGTTAAACAGTTGAAGGAGTTGTTACATTACTTCCAGTTTCCTAATCAAGCTCTACCCTTAACTTCTCAGACATTTAATGGAATATTTTCAACTTTATTAATTATCAATTGCTACTTGTGATATCTAGTGGTGTTCGTTTCTCATTGACGTTTTTAATGGCCTAGGAATTCGAAGTTGGTTCCAATGACAGAATTTTCCTTCGATCCTCATAAAGTCTCGACTTGAACCTTGATCACACGCTTACTCACTTTACTGGTAATTTCAACAAATTCATAAGAAACAATTATTCCACTCGCAAACATCGAAGGATCAACATTACATCCGGTGTAAGTATTTATAGCAATACGTAAATTAACTCCTGCATCTTCAGATTCTCCAATATTTATAGTTAGACAAATGACCAGGCTAGGTGCCGTCACACAGTAAGCCTAAGATCTCAAAGACTTGGTTGCTTGAACAGATAGAGATCCTTCGATGTACTCTTCACGTAGTTTTAGAACTGATGGAGCTACATTCACATTTCGTTCTAGCATACTGTAAGAGTTAAAACACCTTCATGGTGACTGAATGAGCGACGCTTACAAAAAATATGTGCAGTTGTACATAGGAGATAAATTATTGGTTCATCATATAATGAAGAACAAATTTCTTTCATTATAATTTCAAGTGCTCCAAAATCAATTATTTTGCTATCCAAGTCAACAGCCAAGTACGATACCGACTTAACTGGACATTGCTTAATCTCTATCAGGATATCTCTATCCAGGATACTGGAATTAACTGGACATTGGTTAATCTCTCTCCAGGAGCAACTCTCGGTAAATTAACTCACATTATTGAACATAGGTATGGACAAACTCTAAATTATCCTAACTACATAATTCTCCGCGCTGGTACTAATTATGTCCACAGGTAAGACCGTTGAGGTTTTCATTACGTCGGTAAAACCTGTTTTCAGTTATCTGGCAATGTAACACACATGTCAGGATAGTTTTTTTTCCTGTTATCGTTCATAGCATATGATTCGATTTCGAATTTACTGCTAATAAAATCAAATTGATCAACAATTCAGTTAATAAACTTTTGCAAAGTCTGTAGCATGCAATTTGACAGCACCTATAGACTAATTTTATATAAAATAGCGTGACAGAGTAATTCTTGCACCATAGGAATATGTACGCCATCAAAGATGGTCGTCTGCATTTGAACGCAGTGGAGGCAATGGTTCTTATTTCAATATGTTGAAAATTTTGGGCATATTCCTTAATGAAATACGCTTGAATAAACGTGAATTTCCACAACAGGCTTTTGAATGGGTTCAAATGTACATTTCTTGGATGGATGGCGCAATGGTTCAATGAACATGAACACCCATCATTGGGTGTCTTGCAGTTTGGTGGGCTTAAAGTGGCCATCTTTAAAATTTGATACATAATCTTAACAGAATCATGTAGATTAGTGTACAAAATCTAAATGTATTCTGAGACATAACCATACTTCCTCCAATCAAATTAATACTGAGTATACTTTCTTTGATTGAATACATAGCGTACAATAACATATCAATATTATAATGTTCGTACACATGCGACTAAAAGAAATATACGTTATGAACTGGTATTATTTGTTGCAGTTATGTCCACTGTTGCGACTCTATGGTCTTAAACTAAGTAACAGAAAAAGCGAACACCAACAAGTTTTGTAAAATATAATAAATATTTTTTCTTTGAATACAAAAGTGAAAATTTAACAAGAACTAGCAGTATTGTGAATTAAATCCCAAACAGTCCTAAAGTTCTATCACAAATCCAAATAAATAGAATTCCAACTGAATTCTAGTGGTATTCCAAACAAGTTTCTCATACTGAATGTGTTGATGTGCCTGTAGTCTCGAGTGTGCAAATGTGCCATTGGTCTGAAGAGTGGAGATGTATTAACAGTCTTTTGATGCATCACAATAATATAATCCAAAATATCCTTGTCCGAATTCACTATAATTCCAAATTACTTTTTTAGTACAAGAATATTAGTGAGCACTTTGTAATTCCAGTGGATTTAAATAATTAAACCCAAATTAAAAATTGAACACAACAATAAGACTGATGTCTGGGATGTTAAGATAGGAATGAGTAACTTTTCAAGTAAACATCATTGATATAAAATGATAAAACACAATATTAAAGCCAATGTGTAGGTCAGTTCCTTTCCAAAACATTTAAAACTGTCAACAAGTTTAGGAATTTCCAGCTGAAAAGTCAATGACCTAGACTAAGATTCAAATAAACATGTTTACTTCCATTAATAATGATAATAATGTTTCATCTATACTCACTGAGATATATTAGCTATGTATTATTCTGTTTACAAAATAAATGTCACTTGTCAGGTGCACCATGAACTTGATTTTAGACAAAGGTCATTTAGAATTTACAAATATACATAACATATAATCATGGAGAAAACATCCAACAAACAATACAAATTAAAAATACATACCACCACGAAAATAATTAACAATATGTTCTGTCGGACTGGCATCTTTTGTATAAACTGGATAGTTTTTCATGCCAAGATGATTTTCTATCAAGTTTTGTTCAATTCTATTCAGCCTATTTTCGGATAAGCTGTTTCGCCTATTTTCGGAGAAGCTGTTTCGTGTTTTCACATTGTCAGTACCAGTGGCCATATATGATTGTGGATAGGCATCAGTTTCACAAACTTGAAAGGCTCTAGGCCAATATGATTTCTGTCAAGTCTGGTTAATTTTAATGGCATATTCCCAGACAGTGTTGGTGGAGGCTCAAAAAGTGCTTTGACGTCCCAAGTGAGGTCAGAGCGCATGACTAAGAAGCAATGTTGTCTAATTGAAAATAGGTTATGTTTTCGTATAGGCCTACAAAAAATTACTCGAAATTCAAATTTGATAAAACAAAGAAAATAAGATGTTTTCTTTGAAGCATTTAACACGTCTGCAAACAAAATAATCCATGGACTTAGCGTTCTTCGATATGATCCCTATACACACATACATACACGTGACCCCATTCACAAAATCACAACCACACGGACATCAAATAAAAATTACACCAAGTTTCTGTCTTAAGATCCACTGCACAGTTGAATATTTTCTTAATTACATGAAGTCTGTACTGTTTTCAATAGTTCAGAAGTGGAGTTAAAGGTAATACAAGTGTCATTTGTGTTCATATTTGTACTCTTTAGAGACTCGAGGTAATGTTGTTTAACCTTCCCCAAAGATCGTGTTGAATATGTTTCCGTATAAAAACTGATCTGTCTGTATCTGCACTCTGTGAGGTAGTGTCAAACATTATGGGTGTTGTTGATGTGTCATCAGATATCGTACACTTCAGAATGATCGGTTTGGGGTGTATGTTTCTCTTTTTAGAAACAGCAGCGATATCTGAACCAAAATTATTTTTCTCAGATTTGGTGAAATTTTGTTGAGCGTTTTTGAAGACACGGTTGATTTTTTTTTTATATATGCTGAGTAATCATAGCTATCATTGATGGTTGAGTGGCACATTTTGTATAAATTTAAAAGGTGTTCGTGCCAGGATATTTTCTGTAAAGTTTTGTCTAATTCTATTCAGCGGTTTTGAAGAAGTTTGAAGTTCTCATATTTGTTTCATTTGATGGTAGATTGTTAATTTGTCATTATATGTACAGCCATTAGAGGTACATATGTCTGTATGTTTACCATCAAGTATGATTAATTTCTATTCAACAGTTTTTGTAGACGCATATTTTGTGCAAATCTGAAAGTTCTGTCAGGTATTATCAAATCCCATTACCTGATTTTGGAGTTTACGCTAAGCAAGTTTTTCTTCTATTCACAGAAACAATAGTTTTTCTATGTTCAGTAATGGTTGCCACATGTAAAGGAGAATCGTCATTGTTTTTACAAATTAGAAAGGTCTTCTTGTCAGGATGTATTGTCAGATTGTATAAAATTCTGTTCAGCAGTTGCTTTTTATTTGCTTTGCTGGGGTGGGGGTCTTCTTTTTGTTTGTATTTATAAAAAAAAACTGTTTCACATCTCTTTATACTACTTCTAGTAATGATGGCCATATTGATTGTGCATCATTATCATTTGTAACAATTTCAAAGCCCTTTATGCCTGGAAGCTCTGTGCCAAATGCGATCAAAACTGGTTTGGTGCTTTTTGAGAATAGGTTGAAAATTAGTAATTTTTCACAGATACTGTTTCATTCTTTAATATAAATTTAGGAAAAAATAAGATATATCCAAAATCAAGCACTGTCCACATTTCAACTACTACCTTGGTTAAATGCAGTTATCAGCTTTCTCCATCATCCTTTTTGAGAATTATAACCACTTACTGTCCGATCCATCCATTTCCATTTCTCCACAATAAGTCCCTTAATTATTACTGCATATGGATAACGTTTGGTATCGTGCTTGCTGACAGCATAATTGACTTCAATTCTCTGCATATTGCATAATCCTTTATTAAGACTTGTCCACCATCATTTCTACACAGTAACTCCTTTAACTGATAATGCAGTTAAACTAAATTTTATATTGAGCATAATATTGATGAGGCACTGGCTGCTTTCTATTGGTGACATTCTTCATCAACATTTTAACCCTTTATTATCGACCTCACCCATCTGTATTTCCACATAACTCCATCGAATTTGTATAGCAATTCTACCAAATTTTATAGGCATTTTGATGTTGAGAGAACCTTTACTACGTGATTATGAGCATTCTACGTTATTATTTCACTGACTTCTCGGGCTAATTCACTGACACACAAAATTATTCATTTTAATTGGATTTCAACCAAATATGTTTGGTTTGCAGCTTGATTTTAACGAGACCCATGCCAGTTTCAACAGTCAAAATTAAACATAATTTAGCCAAGACCCTTGATTATCAGACCCACCCCATTTCACTTCTACATAATAACTACCCTACCCGATTTTTAAAACATGTTCTAGACACCATAATAATAATGAGACCTTGGCGGAGTTTGATCAACAAAGTTGCTTAGGTACATTTTCAGCATACAGCATAATTTATGGCTCCTAATTCTTGGACTCTCCCATCTTCCTTTATTCACAATAAATCCCTTAAATTCTGGTGGATTTTAACACATTTGATATACATCTCTATGTTTATGACATTTCGAGTTATCTTAATTTTTTCATCATTCTATATCAATCTTTTAGCGGAATTATATTCCTAATTATTAGATCCACCACAATAATTTACTTAGTGCTTTATCTTGTTTACAAAACATTCAGCTCTATATTGATATAACTTTAGCATCATCTGATTATCAACTTTTCTACCTCACCATTTATTGCCGCTATTGCCGCTGAATTTTGGGTCAAATTTTTTTTGAAACTTTATACAGATGAGACCACATGAGTTCCTTTGTCATTGTGCAACTTCATCATAAGTGTCTTCCTTTGAAAATGTACTTTTAAATCATTAACTATCTCTCACAATTGTCACCAAGCACTTTCCACTAAAATATATACTGCCCAACTTCCATTCAAAAACAGGGGACATCAATTCCTGGAAACTGCTTGTTTCAACTTGATTGGATTCGCGGTTCAAGAATGCAAGAATATTTAGCAATGATACTGTTGCAAATATTTGCACAAGATAATGTTAAAACTTAAAATTCCATGGATTCTAAGATTTTCATTGTGGGGAAAAACAGGGCAAGAGTTTTGCTCTGCAATAATAATGAACATGCAAAGGGAGTAAATTACAGAACATACATTTTTCCCAGTAAATTAAAGGGCTGAAATTTACAAAAACATTTAAAAAATATTTTGTTTGAAAGAATACTTTTAATTTATCTGCTTGATCTTCTTTGTTCAATATCTATTCACATTACATGATAATGATTTACACAAAGTTCCAGTATCACAACAGTGTAGAATCAGGTTATTTTGACACAAATATCCTTATGTATGACCCTTATTTCTTATATTTCTGAAACCTACTATTTCATTGACACCTTACTGAAGTATCTATATTTTAAGACATAATATAGTTTAATGACCATGAGATGATAATTATGAAAACTAATGAATACAGTAACAATAATAAACAGTAATAATGACAACACTGTTTACCAAATACTGCTGTAGTAATCACTGTTTACAAAAGTATTTGTTTATATGTTGAGTCCAACTGCAACTGCAAACAACATAGACTCTGACCTGTAAATGAATAATGAACCAGTAGATCAGGGTCTTTGTTGTTTCTTGTCCTGATACTAACAAATGCATAGATCCAAATCAGCCAGAGCAATATGCAACAGCAAATCTGGGTCTGTGCAGTTGGACTCAACTCATACAAGAGTATATACATTATTCAACTCCCATTCCAAACCCCAAGTTAGTTTTCAGCCAATATGTCACATTAACGTATCTTTCATTGTAAAAATGATGTCTTTAACTTAGAGGAGTTATTTACCTTGTTTTACCTTTGTCAAACCAGCAAGTATAAATATCATGGAAGAAACAGAAATATTAATTTTAATTTATATTTTGCATCTTAATATTACTGTCAAAGTTTGTTTCTTTTAAATGTTATTCATATATTCCTTCAAGTAAATTGCTTTTCTAGAAATAAAATGTTTATAATCTATCCTCTGATGCATTCTGGGTAAAAATAAAACATAAAAGAAAGGCATTATCAAGAAAAAGATAAAAAAAACAAATTATTGTAACATGTTTGTTTATAAAGATCAAATTTACCACTGAACACTTTGGTTCACATAAATTCTGTGTTGGAACCCAACTATTTTATCGTAATGAATGCCGTTGTAACAAGAGTCTACTTAAACTGAAGTCAAAAGAACCACAAATAATAATTTTAGATTTGAAGACCAGTTCTTCCATATTACTGCTGAATGTTGAAAATATCTCTAATATTCTTCAGTGACAAGATTTTCAAACTAGCTGCTGTGTTGGATATATTGTATGTCAGTTTGGCACCATTTTCATATATGACCAATAAGGCATCATGCTTGACATACCCTATATATTTCATAGGAGGCAACCATTACCTTCCACCTCTGCAAATCTGATGAATTTTTAAACACTCATCCTGCTATTTATTTTATGGGCAATTAGTGACAGGATACTCTTTCCCGTAC
Source organism: Megalonaias nervosa (assembly GCA_016617855.1). NCBI lineage: Eukaryota > Metazoa > Mollusca > Bivalvia > Unionida > Unionidae > Megalonaias > Megalonaias nervosa. The sequence continues at coordinate 57,910 of JAECUM010008069.1, read as the reverse complement.
TCTTCTACGTGATGACCCTTACTTGGTAATATATATTCAACTAAGTGTATGCAAAGTGAAAAATGCACACCTGCTATTAATTTTAATGTCAATTTGGATTGCCCCAGAGCCTAAGGTATTTCAAAACATAATTTTTTTTTTAAAAACTGATACTCCAACATTTCAGTCATCATTAAATCAAGACTGAAATGAAGCAAGTACACAAATTACATGTATATATGACTGCAAATCTGAGCCAATAGAGTTCACATCTGGATGCATGATATATGCATATATAGGAAAATACTGTATTAGCAATTTTTTAATTTATATATGACGATGATGAAGAAACTGATCTTACATTTACCCCATCAATCATAATTATTGTTCATTATAAGGTCTTCCAAGTTTCCTTCCCTTTGTTCAAAGTAAAAATGAAGTGTGTAAAATATTCAATGTTTATCTGCCCACCTATCACAGTAGTTTGATCAGTTTTATCTTCATTTTTACATATACATATTCTCTGTGCAAAGAAATAATTCTGCTCTAAATTTTATTATATTAATCCTTATTTTCAAGTTATTCTGTGTATCAAAATTCTGAGAAAACATGACACTGGGTCAAGCCATGAAGACATTCTCATCCTAATTTATGTTCTTTAACTCAATCTACCCTCTTAAACATATCCCTGATGTAAAGTCTTTAAAAACTTTATTTTCAACTTAAACTTTAAAGAATCGGGAAATTAAGATTGATAACCAACCAAGATGTAGCAAGTCTGAGAAAAAGTGCCTTCAGTATTTACAGAACCCTCTTCCAAAATGGTTAATACAAACAAAAAAACAACTACAAGTACAAAAACAATATGCATTAATAAACCAAAACAATAGAATCTGATACTGCACCAAACTTTGTCACAGTTGTTTCCCCTACAATATTTGCTAGAGAAAACCAATCTCCCAAAGATCTGATACAGTTAGAAACTTTTTTATTATCTGTAACTGATAAAATTCAGTTCTGCAAAATATAAAAATTATGTAACACTCTGTCACACTAATATGACTCAGTATTTAAATATTTCAGGTTAAATTTTACAATATATTTCCAGTGATAAAATTCACATACTGATCATAAGGAGACATGCAGTACAACAAATTCTTAATATCAGATGTTAAGTTATTCATACATCTACATATCACCTAAATAGGTTATCAATACACCTTCCCTCCTTACATTCTATGGCATAAGAAAACCCATCACTGGTGATAGTGTCTGAAGATGCTTAAGTACAGAGATGTGAAATTTATTCCTATTTCAGTTTGAGCTATACATTTATGAAAATCATCTGAATTCAGCCGAGTACTACTGCTGTTCAGATTGTTACAAGAAGAATCAAGAAACCATCAAATTAAACAGCATTATAAAATAAAGCCCTATTATATTGACATACAGTAGAAAGACTATTTTCGAATTGGATTTTTGTGCAGAAAACCACAAAACAAATATATATTCAGGCTGCTCCATTTAAAAATACAATGGTACCCAGGGAAAGCACTGTGTTATAAATATATGCCAGAGTACTATGATTTCTGAAAGTGTTCATATAAAATCAATACAGAATTCTAAACTGCATCTATAGGTGACACCACATTAAAAATGCCTTCCCTGGTCCAAAATATATTTTACTGTAACAGCCCTTTGTTTGTAAATCCACTTTACAATTGCCTCCCATCAGTCAAAAAACAAAAATCAAGTAAAATAAATTAAGCAGTACTAATACATAATACTATATACAAACCAATAAAAAAAACAACCAGGCAAATATTTAATGAGAGGCCATACTTGTTATAATTCACTTATAATTCTACTGTGTACAGAAATAAGAGAGTTCAATTCTTACATACATTATTGTCCTTTTTACATATTGTATTTTACATTGGTATGGTATAACATCATGTAGAAATCCAACAATTTACAACAGTATAACAATCAAGATACAAAATAAATCATGACATAGATGGAAGTTGCAAAAACATGGAAAAATGAACATAGTGCATGGTCAGAACCGATCCCCTGATGTTCTTGCTTCTCTTCAATGCCACTGCCACTACAATTTGATTTTTGCAAGAAACCTGCTGAAACATGTAATCTTGTTTGTACCTCATGCTCCACAAATTAGAAAAAAGTAACAGAGAATGTATACAATCACTGAAATTGGTAGATATAGCATTTTAATTTTTAATTTGTTGAATTTATTTGTCAAATTAAATGCAATATTACATGAATGACAACTCAAAATGAGGCCTGACCATGGGATCTATCAGTCTGTGCAGGCAGCTGTATTGTTTAACAATATCATCTGGAGAGCAATTTGGAAGAATAGTTGATGCCTATTTTTTCTCCTCTGTTCAATTCCAACTGATATATGAAATACTCCATGACAATGTTGCACCTTGAGAGTATCCTCATGGGTTTTCCATAATTTTTTACTTATGTTCCCCAAATGCTGACCCTGTGCATCCTCCTGGCATGATTTTTCATCAGAAAAAAAAATTGAAAAAATAAGCCTACAACTTTTCATCAGCAGATGTCCATTCATGTCTATGTTGGTGCTAACAATGGCCAAAGTCACCAAAACATGATAAAACCTGTAAGATAGCAATGAATATCTATTTTAAAACAATGCATCTGGCAATGAAAACATTCAAGGTTTGTGGATGTTGCCCAAGTTACACTGTACAGGGTTTTATGGCCATCAGTATAATGTATTTTCGTGGTTAAAGTGACTCCTATGGCATGGAAGATTTTTTTAATGTTGAGGCTGAAATAATGACAAATGAATCTAAATTTATGCAAATAAATAATCTGTCATTTAATTAATGATTCTTAGTTGGAAAAAAGTAATTCAGAAAACATGGTATTTATTATAATAAATACTGGCAGATAATGAGTGTACACTAAAGTTACATTAGAGCAAGATCCAGAATGGACAATTCCATGGTGCAGCTCATTTCTGATAGTAAAAGCTTGTTAACTTTTTCGCTAGTTACTTCAGCACATGATAAAACTTTATTGCAATAACGTAAGTGTCCAAGGAAAATATAGTAGAACACTGCAGATCACAAAGTTGGCAAAACTGTTAAAGTAAAGAAAATTCTCACTTTTACAGAATTATTAGTGCATTATGTACTATTATTTTCCTCTGTCCTGCTAAAATGTTGTGTCTCTCCCAATTTTCGATGGTGGGGGTCACCGTGTCCCTTCCCTTTGGGGTCCTATGTGCAACACTGCCATTATGTCATGTGTAGATCTATCATTCGAATATAATGCTCAAGTCAGACAATGGATTGATAGATACATGTATGAACATCTGCAGAAGATATGCCACAAAATCAGTTGATCACAGCCATTCAAGGAAACCAAGCCCTGAATTCACTAAATTTCCCAGCACAAAATTTGAATTCATGATCATATACTCCAATTCTGCGACACTTCATTTTCAATAACTCAATGCTCAAAACAAAGTTTCGGTCATGGAAACTTCCAGATTTTCTAATGCTCAGAACAAAGTTTCAGTCATGGAAACTTCCAGATTTTCTTATCTTTAATACTTTTTTCACAAATATCAAGTTCTCCCCCATATATGTGTGTGTGTGTGTGTGTGTGTGTGTGTGTGTGTGTGTGTGTGTGTGTGCAGGGCCTTTTACTGCTGCAGTTTCTAATACCATGGCATTTAAACATCTTTTATCAGTGATGTCACCATGCGTAACATCTGAACAACCTATATTAAAACATAATGTCAAAATTCACATAGCTGGGAATAACTCTATTCTGTGTCAACAAACTCATAGATTTTCCTTAACACCTACCAATTTAAGCAAATGATCAAATCATATTCATACCATATCAAGCTTCAACCCTTTTTTTGTACTTTTCAATCATAAAATTGTGCCAAGCACAATGTATACAAATTGTCTGCTTCACAATTTAAAGAATATAAGCAGAATTGGTGACATCACTGACGCTGTTCGATAAAAATTGTATTCTAACATGTAGGAAGCCCATTAATGGTGATTTGTCAAGCTCGTGGGTATTTTTTCAGTCTATTTTCTAGGTAGTAACATGCTGATAGGATGTACTAGTATATATATATGTAAGTTAAACTGTTTTGCTTAGATAATTTCATGATACTTTGAATTCATTTCTTTTTGTGGGTATCAATTTTAATGGTTTTGCTAAAACTTGGCTTTTCATCTACACTTAGATTTATGGATTGAGGTAGCGGTCCTACTCTTCGGGGCTCATAATTAGCTTCAGTCCACTAGCCCAAGGCTTGTAAAGTTTCAGTTCTTGCCAGTCAGCATTTTGTGGGAAGGACTAGTGAAGAATCTGCAGGACTAATACATTTCTTAATCTACTAATCCTTCAGGCTCCAAAGAAATTTATGCTAAATTCTAGGCCTGCCGTTTTCAAACAAAAAATTGCTGTCCGAAGGGTTTCAAAATTAATGGGTTGCAACAAATACATATCTATAACAACTGGTACTCCATGTAAAAGACTGCTATCACAGTAATGGGGCAAGAACTTTAACACTGAATGAAATAAAATGCATACTGTCATCTTCTTCCAAAGCTTCAAGAGTAATTCTTGAACCAGTCTAGAATAAAAATTGTATCACAACAAATACATCACACCAACTTTCAAACAAAGTTATCATAAATCATTTTTGGAAACATCAGGATTTCCAATGAAGAAATTAACCCATGAAAGTTTAATGTAACAATGGTTCAATAACATTTCATAAAAAACAAAAAAACAAAATCACATCTGAGCAATAACACAAACTCTGTTCATTATATTTTGATTAATAAGTTATACATTGTTCAATATCTTGAAAATGACCAACACACTTCAATTTAAATTCTAAGTTAGGTAAAAGTATAAAAATTATGATCAACTTCTGTATTTTCAAAACAGATGTTCTAAAATAATCAATAATTTTATGCTAAAAAAAATCACTGATCTGCTAATCCTGACATGTGATTACTAATAATACTGAGTGACTTGGTCTAGATTTTTTTAAAAAGTACAGTCAATTTATACTCTTTCTTTCCACTGGACAAGTAGTAATAAAAAGAATTAATTAGAGTCAAAATTATATTAGTAAATAATTATAATAAATCATTTCTTCTAAATTGGTTCATTGACTAAAACCACCATTTGTCTGCTCCCAATCTGTGTATGACCCTTTTAATTCAACTTAGAATATGTCTATCTCTTTGATGAAAGAACACAGGAAATGTTGCGTGTTGTCTGATTGGTTGGTTTGAATAGCACATACCTCTGCAAAGCTTACAGAGGTCTCAGCAGTCATTGTAAATATTAACTTCCATGCATAAAATAAGTTTAGACTAGAAGCAATTTTGACAACTCTAATTACATACCTGAATAGGGGTGGTAATTGTTTTCATTTTACATTTTAACTTTTAATCTTTTTAAAATTTTAAAATTTTACTTTTAATCAGCACAATACAGCCAGTATTATGCTGATATACCATTAGAGCAACCAATCAACCAATCTACCTACCTATGGTGACAAGGCATACAAGTGAAATTGAATTGATTCATGTTGCTACTGTATTTGTTTTGTTAAATATATGTTCTTAACAACTGCTCAATCAGCTATTAGCAATGCACAGCAAAAGAAGCCTTTTTTTTCAGGGGGAAAGTCACTGCCATTGAGTAACCTTGGAGTGACAGCCAGTAGTACATGCATAATCTAAGCATCAATGTTGACCTTAACTGGCTACTTCCAATGAGGTTTCACATGAAACGCATGAACATGCAGTTCACTCTTCTAATTCTTGTACTCATCCACATGTAAAATACGGTGTTAATCTGCTGAGGGTATCATATCACAATATACAACCTATGGTCATTAATATGGAAAGTTTTACCACTGAGTAAACATAACTGTTCCTACTTCAAACTGTACTGGTCAGAAAGAACCTTCTGTGCACAGCACCAAAGAATCTGTGATCATAAACACAAATATTTAATCAATGTTAGTAAGCATAAAATTCATATCATAGTGACCTACTGTGGTTGTAAGGGTATAATACTAACAGAAATGCATCAATTTATCAGGTTTCATGACTGGATCATGAATAGCAGTCAGTAAATGAATTTCAGACAAAAAATTTTAACAAGGTCACTAAACCATGAAATATAGGTCAAAATGGACTCTTTTTACAATTATAATTAGGTCAAACTTGTCAAGATGCATCCACTCACTAAGTTTCATTATTCTAGGTTGAATAGTATGCAAACTGCATGCCAAGAAATCAAGTTATCATAAGCAAAATGCAAAAACTAAACCAAAGCCAGTAAAAGATGAAATATAGGTCATGGTGAGCTTTTGTTGAAAGGATGTGGTAGTAAGAGATGAATAACATCATCAGTTTTCAAAATTCTTGCATACAATACCTGAGAAATTAACACCAAAGACAAAATCTAACTCAAGACAATGAATCAAAAAATATGGACCATAATGACTTACTACTAAAATGAGTAGTTTTCATCAAGAGGCATAAGCTTTCATGATTATAGGATATTATGCACACAGCATGCAAAATACCTCTGGTCACAAGATTGATGCAAACATCTGACCAGTCAGTAAAATGTGAAATGTAGACCACAGGGACCTTTTTATATGGGTGTTATACCAAATGATATGGATACAATCATCTTGTTTAATCAGTCAAGCATGAACACTCAATTCACAAAATTTAACCAGTCAGTGAAGCATGAAACATGGGTCACAGTGACTTTAAGACAAGGGCATAATACTCTTCATGATGCATCTTCTCAACAAGTTTCAGGATTCTGGGTAGTATCATAAATTCACACTTGAGGAAAATAATATATGTAGTCAACAGCTAAATGCAAACACTTAAGCCAGTGAAATGTAGGTCACAGTCATAGCTGCCAACCCTCCAGGCTTGCAATTAGTGAAAATAGGGATAAAAATTCGTCAATTTTGACATGAATTCATGAAGTGATCTTCAAGTCCGGGAATATTTGTAGGAACAAATGTTTAGCACGGAATCCAGCTGATAAATATAGATCGTGTTCAACAAGAAAACTCAGGATGTTTCAGCGTTGGTAGCTTGCAGGTCTTCTGTCGATGGCTTAGAATATTCCAGAGCTGAAATCTGCTGGAGTTCTTAATTTTCCCAACCTCTATGTGCTTTTTGCTACCAATGTGCTTCTCTGCCACCATGCCCAATGCTAAAATTCGTGGCACACTGCGTGCAAAAAGCATGATGTATATCGGTGTCTGATGGCTGAATGCAGGGTCAGTTTTTGGTATATTCCAAACTAAACTTCACTTTTTGTGCAATACATTTCTTTTTCCTTGGTGGTGAAGACATTTTCAACATCGGTAATTCAAATCAGTTGGCAGCACATGCGCAGAGCAAAATTCCAGTTAGGCCCCAGTTTCTCTCAAAAGCATTTGTAAAACTACTCTTATACATATATATTAAAATACGCTAAAAATGCTTGCTACTGGGCCAACTGTATCAATTGGCTATAGTTCTACTAATATCGCGACCAGCAATTCCGTACCATTTCGGCAACTGCCGATATCACGACTAGCACTTAACGGGAAATCGGTTATTTTATTAAAGATTTAGAATAATTGAGAATCAGGGAATTCGTGAATTTTTTGCATGCTGCGTGAATTCGTGAATTGCTGAAAAAGTCGTGAAATTCATGCCAAAATCGTGAGGGTTGGCAGCTATGCACAATGACATTTTGTTGTAAAGATGTGGTATCAACAGGGATTCATACAATCGTTTAGTTTGATAATTCTAACATGAACACTGCTCAAGACTGAAAACAAGTCCATGAAAGATGGGTGACAGTGACCTACTTTTGTGATGAGGATTAAGTATTATTCAAGATACAACCACTCACCAGGTTTAAAGAATCAATGAATAGTAGTATATATAAAGGGTCCCAAAAAGTATTTGTTCATGAGCTAAATGCAACAATTAACCTTAGCGCACAAAATCTGAATCTAGGTCAAAGTGATCATCTTTTGTTGTAAGAATCTGGTACTAAAAGAGATGCATACAATTGGCTAGTCTGATGATTCTGTTATGAAGAGAACTTGAGTAAATAAAATAAAAAATTTAAGCAACATCAGTGAAGCATAAATAAGAGTAACAGTGACAGACTTTGTGCTGAGGGTGAATACACATGAAAATGCATTCCCTCACCAAATTTCATGATTCCAGGTATGACAATATTTTATGTGCAAAAAAAACACCATAATTAATTACAAAAACTCAACCAAAGAATGCACAAAAAATGTATTTAGCAAGTCATAATGGTTGAGATTTATTGAGGTTGTATATATGTATATGCTTTTATCTAGGTGGACAGCAACACTGGGACTAGTAAAATAGTTCTTCTCTACTTTGTAAAGGTGAACTAATTATTAGTCTGTTTATTCGACAGTAGAGCTTTGCATAAATAACAGACTCTGTCAACACGACAGAAAAACTTGCTGTTCTAGAATTTGTTCGCACACATGAAGCAAGATGCCATCATTGACATTTAGGTATCCTGATGCACCGTCTGTTAACAAGGTAGCTCTTTTCTCTGCCCAGCTTTATTCTGTCTTCCTCTGCAATACAAAATCAACCATATGAGAGTTTAATCTTTTCTATATTCAGGACTTGATAACTAGTAAGTAACAAAATGCAAGCTTGCAAGTGTCAATTTCAAGCCCTGATAGTCTTCATCATTTATATCAAGATATCAAGAACTAGGCTGTTGTCATGTCCTTTTATTTCAGTACATTGGGACATAATCACATATCTGTGTCAGTGTGTGTATGCATCAGTGATGTCTGCTTAAAGCAAGTCATAACTTAAAAAAGGTGACATAGTGTTCCACTGACCCATGTCATTATTCTAACATGAAGTCTTCTTACTTCCATGGCAATTGAAAATAAGCAATAGCAACAGTGGAGATCTGCAACATCTCATTTCACTACAAAGACCCGACAAGGCATTACCCTCAAAGATGATAAATATAATGAAAAAGTCTAATTACAGGAAAAAATAAGTCATCAATATTGAGTCAAGGAAACATTTTTGACAGTGGTATATACTGGTACATCAGTCACAAAATTTTACATCCTATGACCCCCTGCAAGCTCGAGGATTTAGAGCAGACCAAAGAACTAACCTGCAAATCAAAAAAGATGATTACTGGAGGCAGGGCCACAGTGGCTCAGTGGTTAGCATGGAAATTCTACCAATGGATCAGTATAGATTGACTACCATTGTGTGTCCTTGGGCAAGAAACTTTGCTCTAAATTCCTTTGCACAAAATAAACCACCTGTGTTGCTGTGCCATAAAATGGCAAAGCAACTAAATTGTACATACTGTGGCATTAAGTTTCATGCTTTTAAAAACAAAATGCATTTTTTTCTCAGGGCTATTCAATTAAAATGTACATCGGGCCAGCGGAAGACAGTTTTGAATTTGGGTAGACATCCTAAGATGCAACTAAGACCTTTTTTGGATCCACCCATAAAATTTATTTCTGGTGAAAGTCACTGTGAGAATTTTTTTTTTAAACAAGATCAGATATCATAAAATGTCTGTATTTGTCAGAATAACAACAGATCAGCTTAAATTACCTGTTCATTTGCTAACTTAACATATCAGACACTGGGCACAAGATGTCCATAACTATCCCATGCAACTGTTTGGTCAACATATTTTTTCCATTTCAGGATATACATTGGGTCATCATGTTTATGACAGACATAGTGCAAGAGGGCAGAGTAATTTGCCCACATTGCCTTGGCACTAGATAACCAATAAAAGATAGCCAATAAAGTGACTGGTCAGTCTTGTCTTACTTGTGCTCACTTCCAAAGTGAAAAACATATCTAGGCCTGGTTACCAAAGCAAGTGAGCCTCTTCTCTTTACTACTGTGAATGTTAATGGCAACACATGTTGGGTGTCCTGGGTGGCTGAGTGGTCTAAAGTGTTCACCTTTACAGATCACTCACTATTGTCAGCATAGGTTCTAGTCTTATGTGTATGTGAGAAAGCTTGCCAGTTGGTGGTTCTTTCCTAGGTCTATCTGAGCTCTTCCTCCACCAAATATACTCGCCACAATATGGCATATCAAGTGCAAAAAATGGTGTTACACCTCAAAAATTACAAAAATCACAAATATACTTTGTGGGATGTGTAGTGGAGCAAGATTATTTATGGAAGGTCAAAAGCAGACATTTTTAGAGGTTGTTGTATAAAGTTCAATGATAACAAAAAAAAATATAGGAGCTAGAATGCCAAGGTGTAGATATGTCATTTTCCAATACCATGACATACAAAGAGGATTCTTACAAAATAACTGTTTCAATCTGAATTATACCTTGTTTCATTCCTTCTTTCTTTGCACATAGCTTTTCTTCTGAATGCTAATTAGCATTGACAGCCACACTTATGTCCTAAATACTACACTAATCCCTCACTATGTTGCTGTTCATAAGAGCCATAAAGACGTAGTCATATAGAAGGACCACACTTAAAGACGATTCAGGCAAAATATACATGTACACAGTGAAAGTACAATTCACTTGACCCTGTTGCAAGTCAATGTCAATCCCCTGCTTTCTGGTCATTGAAAACTAGCTTTCATATTCTGAGTTAATATCAACTCATCTTTTTTTCGGTTCACTGAGCACTGTAAAACTGTTTCAAAATAGGAAGGTTCATGATTTTGGATCAGGTTTTGTGTCAAATGAAGGATATTCTTTATGTCTGCAATTACATTTCAATCTTTAAGATTCCTGCCCAAAATTTACATATGATGTATGAAAAACTGAGTGAAATTCCTAGGCTGGGAGGGTGACAAGAAATATGCATGTTCATGTTTAGTTTCAGACTCATTAAAGTTAATCAGCAAGTTTACAACTTGGAATTTTACTCCTGACAACTCTGGATAAATTAAGCAAACACAAGCAGCTTCATGCAGACCTCCTCAGCCACTTGTTTCAGCCATTCAAAGAAGCAATGGAATAAACATCCAGGGACATAAATAATTTTTTACCCAACTACCCTGGAATATATTGCATTTTAAACTACCATGCCCTGGTCCAAAACTGCCATGCCAAGGTCCAGCGTATGTTTTAATCAAACAGCCATCAGTACTCAAATTCTGAATTAGAGAAGGGGATCCTATTATTTCCACAGTAAAATGAATTGTTCTTGGGGTCTTAAATTTGTGGTTTGTAATCAACCACAAAACCCACAGAAATTTGCACCCTTGTGAAAACCAGTAAATTCATTCTGCTTGACAATCAGAAGTATAGATTTCTATCAAAAGTTTCACTCCAGCTCTAAAGGAGGGCCTTGACCTTGCACAGAGAAGGTATCAATATACTACACTCAAAGATGCTTGCTGAATTAGACAGTAGATGTAATTATGTAGCTTCAATACAACAAAAACTAAAGGTACATAAAGGTAGAAGTAAAACTCACCCCCTTTTTGTTTCCTTTCATCTTCTTCTTTTTTCTGCATACAGTATTTGGCTACACTTTGAAACAGTTGCTCTACAAAAAGAAGAATGATGACAATAAGCACCAAGACACTTAAAACATAGAAATTATTCTGATTAAGCAAAAATTCTTCATCTTCACCACAATAAATGTGATTGTTAATGACCTAAAGATCGCATAATTCATTACAAGCCTTCATGCAACCTATATTAATTTTATTGCCTGGATTAATTAATAAACTCTATAATATAATAGACATCCACAGTATTACCAGTATACTGGGTTACCACAATGTTTTTCCAGTGGTATGTATCATGTTAACTTTTCACTGTATTGATACTTCGTTAATTTGTCAATAAGAATCCTATGAACTTCATGATATTAACAGCACATTTTCATTCTCATGACAAAATGGTTAAGAAAATTATGTTTATTTCGACATCTGTATTTGTCACAAATATAAATATTACAAATATAATTATATTTAAGATCCATTAATCACATGTTTGACTTGTGCCACATATGACAACATGGTGGTCAAATGGGATGTTGTGAAAGTTATCCTGGCCAAATCCAACTTTGGAAACATTTTGGATTTTTTAAAATGTAATTTTTTTAGATATTTATTAGCATATATTAATACACTAAAGAACATGTATTCCTTTGTATTACTGCAAATTATTCAAAGATTTGCAAGAAAGTAGTTGTTTTCTATTTGAATTTCATGCAAGTCCACTAAATATTTTTTTCTTGTTTGTTGAGTGTGTTTTATGTTTACTGGCACTCTATGATGAATATCCTGCCTGCATATTGGCATCCCACTCAAAGTTTCTCTGCTATTATAGCAATCGTGTAGCTAATAAACTGTAGGTTTAAGTGTCGACACTTACTATTTTTATCATTAAGCTCTCTCATGTCCGGAAAATGTCTTTCACCGGGATACAATTATGCTGTAAGTTTTACCACCCCATTTAGGTTGCAGATTTTAGGTTACAGCTTATACAACAATTAACACATAGCAAATTCATCTACTAGAAGATACTGTCCATTTAATTTGGGTGGGGACCTCAATTTTCTTCTAAAATGAGATATTTATTTTCTTTTATCTCAAAAAAATTTGTCATCAAATAATATAATAGATATGGTATGATATTGTTTTGCTAGATATTTTTTTTCCAGCAACTGACAGATGTGAATTTTTTTTAAAAAGTGTCAAGTCACAGCCACAGAACATTGGTCCCTAAAATAATTGCAGTATACTATGGTACGTATCATGGTATGTTCAGAAATACCATGGTATACCAGAGTACAACATCTTTTGTGGTACCCAGCTCTACTCTTTTATATAAAGGACAATCAAGCAAAAGCACATGTTCGATGATAATCTAAAGAAACAAAAGAAGAACTAATTCATGGTAATTGTCTTTGGCATGAAAATTTAATATATTTTTTACCTGTCTAAACTTTATGCCCACAATATATGTTAGCATCTTTGGCATTCTAAATATTATTCATATTAACCCATGTAAACTGCATGTGTTCCATAATGTGCTAATTACGTGATAATAAAATCTATGTAAACCTAACTCTGTTGGCCAAGATTTATTGCCACTGAGAATCAGCACAGCTTATTTCATTGTTTTCTGTCTCATACCCCTTATAATACAATGGACAAGTCTAGATAAAGGATACCTGTCTATATGGAACAAGTTTTGCCGAGCTCTTTAATTTTCTCATGATTTTTACCTTTGTACAAAAGAGATGTGCCCATAAAGGAGAAGGTTTATTCATCCCTTTAATTTCCCTAGAATATTCACATACATATAAGAGACAAATTGCCCATCAAAGAAAAATTGGCTTCACAGCACAAAGATGAACAGAATATACTTCATGAAATCATATGAAAAAATGAAATAACAAACTTTTCTCAAAAGCATCCTGAAAATTATTAAAACTTTGTATAAACATCAAACACAATGAAATATGTCAAACTGGACCAGTTAATATTCTAGTACAGAAATACTAATTCAACAACATCAACTTTACACTTAAAGGTTGTACACACAAATTTCATTTATCCAACTTCTAATTAGCTTTCATACAGCCACATAAATCAAGCCACAAAATTTTTTACACTGCTATTCACCTCAAAGCAACAGACCCTACTTGTAATAAGTGTGTATCTACTTTGCATGGGAAAAAAGTCACTTGTCCATGCGCAAATACCATGTGTCAAGTGAGTGATGAGACAATTTTTAAAGCCCTGATAAATTAAAAGCAATTTAAGTCCTTTAAAACAAAATCCATTTTGACTCACAATCAGTTGTAATTGACATTTTAAGTGGCAACAACCTGTGATGAATTAAAAGGAATACTCAATTTTTACTGACAGCTTACCAATGTTTTCTCCACTTTTACTGGAAGTTTCAAAAAGAGCTGCCTGCAGATCTGTAACAAAAACAATATGCATGGTCACCATCACAAAAGAATAGCATTAAAAAAAAATTCCCTCATGAACCCCCCCTCAGTATTCTACATCATGCACGCCTAGAATATTTCTCACATTTTAATTATCCTCAGTATTTCTATGCAAGTCAGAGGCATCAAATGGGTCATTCATAAATGATGTGATGAAAAAAGGCCATTACAACAAGCAATACGCCTGATGGGTAAATAAATTTTCAGATGAATATCAATAAATGCATACAAATGTTACAGTAATAATAAACTGTATCAAACAATCGGGTATAATTGCTAAATCAACATGCAATAATAATTTTTTTATGATGACTGGCAAACCGATGTCACTATATTATCCGCACTAATATTCTTCTTCTTACTGAATGGTATATACGGTAACTGCTAGCTAGTGATAGGAATCAGTCTGAATTTCATAATCGATAACTGGTTTCACTTAACCAGCTGATAATCGATTATGATCAGTTACTAAGAGCAAGTCTTAATTTTTGTTTGTTAATCAGTTATAGCTTTGCTCAAGAGTTCAAAATGTTAATAAATGTAATGGAGCAATATCTCTTAATGACATGTATACTTTAACCTGATAAAAATATTACATTTTTTTTCTACTGTGTTGTGTTATTTTAGTTCTACAACTTTGTTAAATGAAAGCAACCTTTCATGGCTGATCAGGTTTATGTAACTGACATACTGTTTGCAATACCCCAAAATCCTTTTATTTATATGTGATGTGTCTACAATTTAAATTGAAGGACATGGTTTTCTTGTTTGTCATTATTTACAAATATTGCAAAGGATTTTACAATTAAACCAAAAGAAATTATCAAAATGTGTTTAAATTTATTAACTCAAAACAATTTTACAGCTTAATCATATAATCATGACTATATGTTCCTAATTATGAAAGTATGCACCTACGGAATATGGTATGGTTTTATATTTGTAAGTTGTGAAGGGAATAGATAATTCAGATCAACTTTAGGGGATTGGAAGCCCTATTTAGCTAACCATTTACATATGAGTTTTACTAACCTTTGTGTTTTGCATACAACTAAAAAGAAGTAGTTTCCCTTTACACACAATCGATTATCTAGTTTTACAATCGTTTATCTTATTGGTTTGCTCAACCAACTGATGATTGATTACAACAGATAATTGGAACAACATTACTGCTAGCGTATCAAATGATGGCTGCTCAAGGTCCAAGATGTATGCCATTGCACAAACATTTCATGACTCGTGAAAGCACATGCAATATACATTTTGACCAACTTTTATGGCAATATACTATATAGTAGTATTTTTCAGAGATGAAAAATTTAGCTATTTTGTTGCATTAAAGAAAAGGAGTTTAATTTTGGCCAGAAAAACTGTAGCAATTACAGATCTAGAGAGATTACAATATTTAAGATTGTAAATTTTGTCAGGATCTATTTTCACAATCCAGGGTCCATGCTGGACAAAAATATTTGGGTGAAATGACCTCTCCCCTGCCTGAATATTAGGTTGAAGTAGTAGATAGGGAGGAGTGTATAGAAGCTAAAATATATCATGTTTCAAACTGTTGCTTTAGAATAGCTGTTTGACTAAACCTGTGAGCCGAACAGTTTAAGAACAAAGAAATCCTCTTTAAACTTTAAGAAAATAGTAAAATTCTCCTAAGTTTGTAATACGATTTTGTTTCTGAGAAAGACAGCAACCTTTAGAATAAGTAACTTTCAAACACAGGTGGCAGGAATTGAGGTACAAATCCTCTCCGATTACTTTTACAAGGTGAAATATGACGGAAACTTTACCTTTATCAGTATATGTGGCTCTACAGCATAATACCCGGTAATTTGTTCTTGAATATAGTACAAAAATATGAATCTAAAGTATAAGGTTCACTTTCTCTGCAAACTGGTTTGAAATTACAGCACCAAGCACAATTTCACCAGATTCACCTCTTAAAGTGAATCCTCCAATCTCACTCAGAGACTGTTAAATAGTTAAAATGTATCTACTGCCAAAATTTCCAACATTATGGGATTTGTTTTTTGGGGATTTTTTTCTCTTTAACAGACCATGTTCTTACCATCAGCAAGTGGTTTTGCTGCCTTAACAGTAACCTCTCTTTTATAGGCATCGCAATCCACCAAATCCTTCTTTGTACCACATAGGAACAACTTGCAGTCCTGTAAGGTAAAACTATCAATTAACACTTGACTGATACTGTATTTGCCTGCCTATAAGACAATACTTTTTTGACCTGAAAATCTTAGCTTCGTCTTATACACCAAATCGACTTATATATGGAATTTGTCATTCAAATCGCTTTATCGTATGTCATATAATTTTTTGTATAGAAAAAATTCTCCAAAAGTACGGAAAAAAATGTGTAAAAACAAATTTCATTTTGGGGAAGAGATCGTGTATGAAAACATATAGGACTCCACATTGAGGATTTGAAACAATTACATGATCGCCAGTATTAAAATTAACTTATATCGACGTAATTGCGCTAAAGCAGCATGCATTAGTAATATACGTTGTTTTAATTTGATATGGGTGCATTTGAATTGAAAAGTTATAAGATGAATAACCACGACAGAGATAGATACTGCATCACAATTTTCTTACTGCGCCTCATGATCAAATAAAAATTATACCCCATTATGAGAGAGAGAGAGAGAGAGAGAGAGAGAGATGTATTTATGATTGTACGGTAATCTATTATTGTTCACTTACTTGATGACTGTAATCACTCACATACAAAAGTGCAGTACCATATTCCATTATCAATTAATACCACTAGGTAAGCATTCCTTCTAGTTTCAGTTATCACTTCCATTGTCCACGAATCACATGGCTTTGTAGTGGTATGTACATGCTAATTAAATATGCTACAGCTGTAGTCAGGTTTTTTAGTAAAACCCCCTGCTGATATAACAATCCAAGTGTGTGTGTGTGTGAGTGTGCATGCATGCGAGTGTAATTGTTTCTAAAAGACTTGATTTTGAAATATCCCTAATGGTCATGGATGCACCTGAAAATATAAAATTTAAGAAACCTAGATTTAAATTTCTCTTTTTTTATATACTAACCTTTTCCATCTGTCGCAATTCCCCAGCCCAGAAGCGTACTCGGTCAAAACTGGTCTTATCAGTAAGATCAAAGCACAAAATGGCTGCCATAGCACCTCTGTAATACAGTTTGACCATTGACTCATACCGCTCATGGCCAGCAGTGTCCTGATAAATGTGCAAATAAAAAACGTTCAATTTTTAAAGCCCAAGATATCTTAATAATCGCTGAACCTCTAAACATGGTTTATATGCATGGTCTGCTGTCATTATATACAATGCAGCTGTGTCCCTAGTTGGTTTTAGGAGGTGCTGTCCTCCTTAGGTTGTGCCCTATCTTCCCTAGGGTGCAACCTACACTCCTAATGGATTGCCCACCTTAATCACCAGTGGTCTAATCCACTGTGTATGATAGCTATATAAGTCCTCAGACTTTATAGTTTGATAATAATACAAAATATCTCTGAGATGGCAGAAGCAACTCTCAATCAAAGAAATAATACAGACATTTCTTAAGAATCCAAATGCCTGAAAGGGCCGCTAATATGTGCTGAGTACATAATCAATGCATTTCTGTATAACTTGTTACCTTATTTTGACCACAAGTTCAAAAAGGTCGAGAAACATAGTACTGAATGAATGTTCTTAGTTTCATAATGATTCATCCATAAAAACAATCCATCAAGGACTGACAAAATATGAAAAACTTTAACAAAAACATCTAAATGCAAATTTTAAAAGACTGTGACCTAATCCCATGGTCAATGAGGGAAACAAGTTTGTTATAGAATGATTTAGCTTAGCTTAAAAAAGAGTCTTTCCAAATATGAAGAACATCCATGAAGATGGTAAGAAAATAATAGCAAGTTAAAAAGCTTGAACCAACCTGAATAAAAATTTTCCATGACTATAATAGTCTTAGCTTCATAATAAGGAAGGATTTTTGGGTCATTATATTATACCTCATTCTGTTCGCTACATTAATGCCTGAAGGCAAAGTCAATTAAAATGCACTCAACCTGAAATATATAGTATGGATATTATTTCCTAACTGGTGGAAAATAATGTCAGGATTATTTGGGTTAACTATTTTGTTACATTTTGGCATGAAAAGAGGGTTGTTGTTGTTGGGTTTAAGACCATTTTTCAGCTCAAAATAGGCCATACATGGCAGCCAGTAGAGCTGGTGGAGGAAGAACCCTGGAAAACCCCGGGAAGAACCACTGACCCACAAGAAGCTACTGGCAGGCTTTCTCACATACCCACATTAGCCGAGCCTGAGACTCAAACCCACACAAAGGTGAGATGGCAGTGATCCGGAATGGTGAGCACTTTAGACCACTCGGCCACTCAGGGCCCCTATGAAAAGAGGGCAGAGTAGAAATATATTTTAAACAATTATTTACACTGAAGTGGTTCATCTACCATCTTGAATTTTCAGTACTGATCGTGTACTGTGTACTGTGAAGACTCGTAAGTATTGTTCTTATTAAGCATATCCGATTGGCCATCTAATTCAGACAGCATGTGATGTACTCTTTAAGTATGGAGCATTCAAGCCCTCATGTACTTGATGGAGGGCACTCAATTATTTGACTTACCAGGTATCCAAATTCTATGCTTCATGACATCATCCTATTTTGTTTGTGGTTATTTTGTAAACTGAAAGTCCAATTCATTACTACCGAATGAATTATCTATGACATTTTGTGGGGGTCAGATTTGGCAAAAGGCCCATGTACATGCCACATAAATCTCAATCTAGGCAAAGCTATATGATTCTTTGAACAAAGTAGGTGAATGACATTCCTTTCAATCCATTTGGTTGAAATAATTTTAATGGTTAAGGCATGATGAGGAGAAACAAATTATGTACTGTGTTCTTTATGTAAAACAAATTCAATAGTTGATGAACCCTCACCATTTGTCAAAGGAAAGGACAGCTTCAAAATTGATGCCAACAAAACTTGCCAGGCTTCTAAAATGCATACAAAGCACATTTCTCTCTTAAAGGCTGCATCCAAACCTACTGCAACTTGTGCAGCAGCTCAGTGTTTATTTAATCTAAAGCAAGCAGAATAGGATAAACTGGTTATAAAGTTTACAACTGCAAATACCCTAGCATGAAGTCATTTGATATTTAACCTCTATAGAACTACAGCAAAAGGCTTGGAAGTTGGTTCAAACTACTTGAACGATAAGGCAACAGCCTCATTTGTAAGTGGCATAGCTAATACTGTCAAAGTGTAGCAAAGACGTTGGAGACATCCAAATTTGCAGTTTCATGACTGAAGGTACTGACTTCACTGGTGTTGACATTTAGAACATTAATGTTTGACCATGCAAAAACATCAACATGTCAGACAGGGTCTTCAAGACACTTGGAGTAAAGACCAGTGTCAACGAGAAACTAGTAGGATTTGCAGCTGATGGTGCATTAAACATGCAGGGTAAACAAAATTAAAACCTCTAAGTCAACATAACCAGATAATAAGCAGCGATGAGTCAGCAGTTCTGAGTGATGAAGATACTGATTACGAAATGGTGATGTCCAAAGAACTTGTTAATTCTATGATATATTCCTTTATTAAGGAATAAATAAGAAGAAAAATGGACAGCTCTTTTATTTTTAATATAATATATATCTGGTTCAAGTCAAACATTACAATGAGAAAATACTATGTAAGCTTTGTATTTTGATTTTGTCTGTGGGCCAATGAAATTCAGTGCATTTTAGAAGTTCACTGGCCCAGTAGACCAGTGGCTTGAAAACTTATGAAGACTGCTTTACTATATGTTGGTGTTTTTCTGGGCACATGTTGTTCCACAACTATGGGTCCAAGAGACAAAAAAATGCCAGAACTTTGTTGCACTAAAGAGCAGAGAGGTAAGAGGAGGAAAAGGTATTATATGATGGCCAAAATGCTGCCATCATGATGTTCTCATACGAAGATTTAAGTATGCCACTGAGTCAGTGATGGCTCAAACCTCATGGGCTTTAAGTTTCATAAAAAAGGTCTATATTAGTAAGGGGCAGATAAGCTCTTTTTAGGATAGAGACAATCCACTTTGCAATAGTAGAAACCAAAACATCATTGGAACCCTAAAAATGAAGAAAAAGACATTTTCAACACTTCATTTTTTCCTCTGGATTGCATTAATATAGAATGTCCCTAACAGGGCATAAAAGCCTATCTTGATCACCTCCAGCATAGATTTAACTGTGGCTAAAGTTCTCTATAGGCAACCAAAGGTAATTAACCTTATGCAAAATTCCTGGATGGCAAAGAAAAGAAACAGATGCATATCTTCTGTTAAATTTGAGACAGTGTCAATAGACATGATTTAAAATTTGCTCCGTCTTCAACCAGCGACAGAACAGATCATAAAGGAGGGTCTGTACCTGAGCATTGTGGATCAGCCAGTTGTTGAAAAACTTGACAATCTGAATTCCCAGCGACTGAAAATAAGCCACTACTACTCCCATAACTCAGGTAAAAACCCTGGGTGTGGAAGCAAACCTGGAACTGAAAAACTGTTTTGTCCAAGCAAAATTGGAGGTATATGCAATAAGAAGAAATATCAGGATGTTCAAGATATTCAATGGAGTTCAATGGAGACTGTCCAATCTGATGGATGCATAGCATTCCTGATGAAGAATGTGATCTCCATCCTGAAAGATTCCTCCTGAAGAAGCTGGATTAAAACATAAATGATGAGATAATTCTGGCTTTTCTTGGTGACCACGAAAATTTGTGAGTAGAATCCTGGAGTCTGAATGCTCAAAATCCTCTCAACTGCCCCATTCTGTAAAAGAATGTTCACCTCTTCCTTTAATTTCACCAGACTGGATTGGTAAAAAAATCATGGAGGTCCTTGAAAGAGGTATGTTCCTGAAATGGTAGTAGTTAAACCTCACTCGCAATGGCAAAGACCCAGCCACTGTGCATGATGCTTCACAAAGTCTCTGAAAAGTGGCCTCGACAAGCACCTATGGGCTGCCTTCTCTTTTTTCCTTAGGAAATGAAGGAGTATTTGAGGAATTCCTCCTCTGGGGCCTTTGGCAACCATATCAGTCCAGGATTATTTTGAGGTTGCAGCAGCTGGCATGAGAAGTTATGGTAATTAACAACCAAGTTTCATGTTCAATAGCTTCAATGGTTTTAACTGGAAGGCAGGCCCAAGCTTTGGTATAAACAACCACTTGAGACAATCTGGCATCCGATTGGGTGGTATAGTAGGCCAATTTGGGTAACCTACCTTGTAGCTTGAGGCAGAAGCCATATGACTTAAGGAAGAGGAAGGTATGGACCACCCTCTACACTGCCAAGCAATACCCTGGTCTATGAAAAACCTGAGAAATTTCCCCAATCATAGGTGAATGCGGAAGTAGCAGGAGATCTAGTTGAGTTTGTATACCCAAAATGTTATCCAAACTGGAGAAAATCTTCTTGGACTGTGCACCTCATGGTTCCAGGCACAAGTCGGGGGGTAAATGGGCTCACTGCCATGTCAAAGGAACAGATGTCCTCCTCTTCATCCATCTGAGAAGAAGTAGAGGTCCCAACAGGAGTATAAATTGGGCTTTTCCACATCAAACTCATTGGATTCGACAAGAACTGACAGAGCATCATCAATGTCTAATACACTATGCACAGGGGACAGGCAGGACCTCACTATGTTCCATGGAGACAGAGATGAAATAGGGGCACTCAGAGCCATGGCCTATAACTCCACACAGTGGGTAGGAACTCTGTTTGCATTTGTTTGAGGCTTTAGAACATAACATGCCTGCAGCCTTCCTGATTGGTGCCACCTAATGAGAGAATGATGGCAGTTCACAACCGACAACATCAATTCTACTCTGTGTTCAGGGTCCAGTACTCCACGAAAGCATAAACAGTGCTCAAAGAAAAAAATATTTGGGGACTTAAATAAACTCACCAGTCTTGACTTAAATTCATAAGCCCAAACAGTTCACATCTGCCAACTGTCAAGCTGGGAGAAAAATCTCCCGATCTGGGGAGTATTCCCACACCTACTTCCCGATCTCATTGTCACCCATTAGTTTCAATCCCATGAATGATCACTGTAAATGCTGTGTAATTTTCTCTGCAAAAATTGCATCTCCACTTCTGCCAAAGAAACTCGGCCAGTGAAAACTTGGCATTCCTCTACCATATAACTTTAATAACCATGATTAAATTAAAAGAAGGAATACCACACAGTATATGTGCTCCCAAAGAACCAATTCAGAGTAAATATTTTATTTAGTAAACAGTGTCACATGCCTTAAGAGTTAAACCTAAGGAAATAAGGTGGATATAAAATGTTAGAAAACAGTTGCCAAATGTTCGGTAACTTGTGACTGCAGATTTGAACTGTTAAAATGAAGTCCTAGGTATCGTAAGTTACAACAAAATAAGGCATTGTTTATTTGCCAATCAATAGCTGGTGCTTAGATACAAACACTGTAGAACATGGTTTCTTTGAAGTATGTCTGAAGGACAGTCCTTTTCACAAGATTAATGCAATGATAAGGATTAACTGTTAATTAGTCACACTGGCCTTATGCTTGTGTACTTAAGTCTAGCCTTTAGCTATTATGCAGTTTAGCCACAGCTGACCAGAATATGAAAAGGGGGGCTTGTCCTGGAAGAAAATAAGGCATGTCAAAGGGAGAAATGGCGTGTCCCATGGGCACTTGTACATTGGGGCAAGGGGGTGAGGGGGCAATAGTCACCTCTCCAATTTCACCTTTAAACATGTTTCAGCCTACATCCATAAAATTTCATGGCTGACCACTAAGTGTCGCCCCCACCCAAAAAATAAAAATAGTTTCTGCAGGAGCCTCTGACACATCCTTTGCAAATTTCACCCTTATTGGACCTGGAAGATTAGTCAATATTTATTGAAACCAGCACTTAAAAAATGCCGCATAAAAACCTCCCCATTTTAGGTCCAAATCTCGCTATTTTATTATTTTCCCTGCTTGGCTTTTGAAAAGTTGACAAGTATGCTGGACTCCAATTTCCAATTTCCACAAGCCCAAAATTTACCCATTTTAATACTGTCACACAATGTTGCAATAGCTACAATTCGAATATAAATTTAATAAAATGAATTACACCTGACCACTATTCCCATAACTGAAATGATCATACTTTGCATTTTATATATGCAGTAAAATCAGACTTCAAAGAAACATTGCCACTATTCAAAAACTGGCCAAAAATATAATACATTGCGGCTTAAACATTCTTATTCAAGGCTATTAATAACTTTTGTTCTTGTATACATATCTATCATCTCTTTGATTTACCTATAATGGGTTGTTCCACTTCCTGATCCTACCTATGCAAATTAGCACAATGGGTTCACCCACTGCAACCCTCAACACATCTCACTAGCTATTGTCAGCCAGTTAATGTGAAACTTTGATTTTATACCTGACCTCTTTTCCTTGAATTGCCGCTATTTAAACTGCCCAAGGGATTGTTTTATATCAGTTCCAATCATTACAGATTACCGTTTATACATACTACATGTAACGGGCATGGAATGAAAGGTTTTTTTTGTTGCTGTCTTGTTATTGTTTTTGTCTGTTTGTTAGTTTTTTTTAACATTACTGAAAATTGTGTTTTCTTGAAACATGCACGTGTCAGGGGGTTTTGGAGTACAAATTCATATTTTCAGCAAAGCTTCACTTTGATTAAAATCAGATCTCAATTTCACGTAGGACAGTGGTAATCTGATTTAGACTTCGCTGTGTTATGGCATGTATGTCAACATCTTGAAAGTACATTTACTCATTTCATCAGCACAATCAAACTTTCCTCAGGCAAACTATTTTTTTTTCGACAAGCCCGACAGGTATCTCACTCTGAATACAGGATGGGCCCAAACTAAAATTTGAGGGGCCCCGGACATCAGGCTATCAGATTTTTTGAGCACTGCTTTATGGACCAATTCCCTTGAGGTACTGGGCCCTACATCCAATGAGGATTCATACAGTTAATAGGAAAAGCAGGGAGCGGGGGGTGGAATCAGCGACCGGCATGGGATGACCAATGATTGGTGATTTTGTTTTGTAGTATAATAATACATTCAACTGTTATACTTCTGATACTTACCTTTATTAAATAAGTATGTTGCACACAAAATAACATTGTGATGTATAGTCAAAGGAAAAAAATATCAATATATGGCAATAAAAACACCAAACTTGGTATTAGACAATAAATTAAAGGAATGAATACATCATTAATATTATGTTTGGATGGTTGATTTACCCATAACCAGTTGTAAGTTTGATATCAAGTATAAGGATATTCCATCTTCTTTGGGGTAGGATACATTGTGGTCGCCTAGTTGGTCACATAATAAACAATATTCTGATAAGAGGGGTTGGCTTATCAGCATGGAAAATAAGTACAAACAAGGAATAAATGTATCACCAAGATATTAAATTTTGCTGAATGAAAGACTGCAGTGCAGACTCGCTATTCTCAATGTCAGGCCACGTGGATTTATCAGAACATATGGATAGATAGTGGAGAGTCTTTTTCTTAATCCTTTGATCACTCTCTCCAACCCCACTGTGATACATGAAGAAACAAAACAAAAGGTGAGCTGTGCTGTTCATTTATAATGTTTGATCAAAACATATTTTAAAATGTTACTGTAATTGCAATTCTTATATGACCACTGGCCTCCTCCTGGAACCCCATTAGAGATCCCAAGATCACACACCTCAGTTACCACACATACCAGTTTTGATGAATTTCCACCCAACATTTTAGGAGATACAAAAAGATGGATGCATAGACTGATACACAGATGGACAAAAACTGAAGGTTTCATAATATCCCCCTTATAAAACATGAGAGTTCATAAAAAATTTTGAGAATGTTTACCCAGATCCCTAGAACGATGGACTTTCCGTTCACAGTTTCTTTCTTGGACCCAAATGCTGCTCCAATGGTCTGAAAATTTGGATTTTTAAATATTAGAGTGGAAGTGGAACAAGAAAATAAGACAAAATACAATAGAGGCATGTTCAGGGGCTTAATTGTTTCTTCTTAATCCATGGATTCTGGACTTCTGAATCAAATCCTATGGCACCAGTCCCAATATTTTAATAATGTCATGCCAAGTATGCCAGCTATCAGTTTCCTCTCAAACTAATTTTTTTTTGATTATAAAAATCATCTTTTCTTTCAGAAAACTTTAGAATTTCACCCTACAAAATTATTTCATTCCATGCTACTGTCTTAAAAAATTAATTCTTAATTGACAACAAGCTACCTTACTACCTTAAAAATATGTATCATTTAATTATTAGGCATTCTGGTTAATAGGCATTTCCATTCAAGTCAGATGTTGAAGTTTTAACAGATCCCAGAGTATGTCTTATAGGTTGAAAATATATATATTTGTTGCAGTTGCTTTTTTAGCATCTTTTTGTTTCTTAATTCAGGTCTAGGCTTCATATATTTTAGTCTAAAGGCACTGTGATAACACTGTGGTATAAACTAGCTGGTGTGAAGGACTGATGTGCATTGTGATAGTGTATCCCCTACGAGTGCAAGACTGAGAGTCAAAAATCTCCTTGGTGTCATAATTGGTGGTCAGACTGAGTAAACCAACAAACTCTGGTATCAAAACTGGGGGTCAAATTAAAAATTTGAGGGTCTCTGAAGCGCAAATGATGGTAAAGGGAAACAGTGATTCTATAGTACAGACATTGAGGCAGTCAATCATAGGAGTTCTTTTTTATACAAGTTCACGAGATAAGCTTTCACACCTCTTTTGTTTTGTCCTTTGTGGCTACTGAGTATCTAAACAACTGGGAAAACATTATGACCAAACAAGCTTAGTCTATGACACATCTACTATGCCAACTGTCCCACAAAAGAAACAATGTGTAAACAAGACCTAGTCACCTTTAAATTAAGCTTAGTTAACATAATCTTTATTGATTGTCTGACAAAAAAGCCAAGCCAGACTCAGTGACCTTTTGAATTTTACTTCGTTAAAATGTTTATCTGAGAGTTTAAATGATAAATAATTCCAAGACAACATAATATAATATATGAGACTGCCTATGACTGATGTCCAGTTGCTCAAAGAACGTGCCAATCAAATGCTTTTAGCTGAACATATCCTGAAAATGCATGAATTTCAAAATTTCTGATTAGTGCTGGGAATATGCAAAATGTAATACTTGTAATCAATTATCAACTACTTCTATGCAATCAATGATTAATCAGTTTGTTCTTGTGATATGAAAATTACAGAAAAGCAAACCAATGAATATTTGTTTTTTGTCTTCAAAAAGTTCTATCAGGTTACTGGGTTCAATCAAGGATTACACATGATAAGGCCACTGATTCATCTGACTCTCAAGAGGGGGACCAAGAATTTTACAAGTCACACCTTTTTCTTTATGAATTTCCTAGTGGTTACATGAAAATAAAACAATAAATGTAACCAAAAGGTATGCTTAAAATATGAATTATTCTGGTAATAACAGAATATGGTTGCAGTTTTATACACAAAGTAAGAATTAAGCCAAATTATTTATACTCCAACCTTAAAAGTAAATCACTGATGTGAGAGTAATGAATAACAATTTACATTCTAAGATGAATCATTTATCATTGTTTAAGAAGATATAATATATGTAATTGTATTACGACTGTCACTAGAACAAGTATTACTTAGTCATCATAATGAATGTTTGTTTTAATACAGTCATGCTAGAAATGTTTTTCTCACAAGATTTTGACTGAGGCTTAGCAGATTCAATGCTACCTTGTCCATGATGACTGTTAGGCATCAATACAAAATGTGCCGTGTTACTAGTATTATCATCTTCGGACAAAATGCTAGATGATTTTATCAACTTTAAGCCAAAATTCAACAAGGTGCATTTGGCTTCTCTTCATTTAGCATTACTGATCCGGAATACATGTATATTATAGGTCCACAGGGAATGTGAAACCCATGCAATTCCATACTTTCGTAACTAGGCAAGTTGCTCATCATATTTCCATACTTCAGTCGCATTAAATTTTGATCAGCATCTCATTGATGTAGATGCAAAGTTTGATCAGCATCTCATTGATGTTGATGCTTTAGCTACCAATAACTGCTGTTTAGAAGAAAAAAAAAGTTAAATTCAAATACAGGGAATGTGTTGCAAGCAGTTTTATGAACCAACCTAATGGATATTTTTCCCAAGAGGCCCGCAACTGTTTTTTTAATTGCATCAATGGATCAATAATGTACTCTAGATTAAAACCTATGGACAGCATAGATTATTTTACAACTTTTCAACTGTTATATTGTACTATATATGGAATTATTTTGGAATAGTGGGGATTTATTCACACCTAATAATGACTCCCCCATCTCTAAAAAAGTAATGAAAAAAAAATCATTTTCACATTTGGTACAGGTCTACCCTAATAATGCTGTTATATTTGTAATTATACCATTAACTAATATTACTAAAAAAAAGCATACTGAGAGCAATAAAGTCATAATAAAGTAAATTCTGAATCAATTAGGGCCTTACTTTACAACAACCTTCTATAAATACCATTGTGTATACTATTATCAACAATAAAAATAGGACATAGAGGTGAACATGAAAAATTGATCAGATATAATGAAATACCAACTTACAGAAGGTGTGTCTGTGTGTGATTTGGATTTTTAATGTAGCTTTAACACTTTTTCTGTCATACTGACTTTTTCTGTCATATTGATACAATGTCTGCAGTGTGACATTTTGTAGTTATGTCTAGCACTGGGGAATCATGCTGCAGACATGTAGCATCATGTCCCAACCAGTCACATTATCCGGACACCAGGCCGACCAGTCCTAACACTAACCTCTTAATACTGAGCACCTAGCAAGGCAGCTGCTAGTACCATTTTTAAAAGTTGCTGCTAGTACCATTTTTAAAAGTCTTTGGTATGACATGGCCAGGGTTCAAAACCAAAACCTCCCACATCCGAGAAGGATGCTCTAACCTCTAGGCCATGGGTGGGGTCTTTATAAAAGAGAGCAGAATTCTAAATTTGGTGAATCAGAAGAAAAAGACTGGCAGTCATGTTTCTTACTAACATATAAAACTACAAAATGTCCAAACCTTTGATGGTTGCAGTTTAAAATATTACTGGTACACAGAATTTTGGATATGAATGTATTTCTCAAAAGGATTAACATTATTCCAAATGAGCTCTGTTCTTTCTGTATGTTGCATGCAGAGACAATATTTTGTATGTCCTGGGACTGTCAGGCAACAGGGTTTTTTAAAATGGAACTCTACAATGGAAAAAGTAAGTGTTTCCACACACATACATGTATCTTTAGAATTAGAGACAACTCTCAGGCAGATAATATAATGAACCTAATAATGCTATATGCAAAACAGTATGTATATAAATGCAGATTTAACAAAGAGAGGTCAACTCTGTCTCAGTTCAAAAAGAGTGTTGCTTTTAATTTCAAAGTAACAAAGAAAAGAGTGAAGCCAACAAGCTTTGTAAATTTAACAAAATAATTTACTTCCCTAGAAAACAAGGTAAAAATACGAAAAAGGACTTACGGTTTGTGAATATAATCCAAAAATTAATCATAGAATTTAAAAAATATAAGTCCTATCACTAAAAAGTTCTAATTGAATCAAAGTTCAAATCCTGATGAAGTTCCAAGATGGAAGGCGATGATGTCCTCTATAACAGTTTTGTGCTGATGTGTCGACAGTTCCTTGTTGAGTCACCAAGAATATAATTCCGGCTTTAGAATTCCGAATAATTTTTAGTAAATGTCTTTGTCCAAGAATTTCGGTGAACACACGTGATGAAGTCTCCAAGGAAAATAAATTATTTTAAATAAATAAAACTCAATTCAAGTGGCAACAACAGGAATACCTTTCAGCCTGAAGGTATAATTTACAACTGACTCAGAAACACTTAGATTGAGTATTAAACCCAACTAAAAATGCAATTTCAGACCCACATGATGGGCCACGTAATCACCCAGCCCGAACAGCGCAGTAAAAAAAAAAAGAATGTCAATTATCACGTACTGCAGCATAGCCTTAGCTAAAAATCAACAATTCCCACACTGGAAATGAATTTAAAAACAGCTGTTTACAAAATAGAGCTAACATGCAACACAAGAATGACCTTGATTACAACCAATGATTTTCACTCAGTGTTTACGAAATCTGAATCAAGATCAAGAACTAGGTCAGCTAAAAATACAATGTAGCAATCATTTTGCGTTCTAATCAGGCTAGAAGAACTGAACTGAATTTACTGGGAAAAATGTCAAATCCAGTAAAAAAATTATCATTACAATAAAATGTAATGAAACAAAAATAAAATAAAAAGAAATTTAAAACTAACACACAAATAATTTAATTACATATATGTGACACAAGTAGAAGGTTATATAACAATGCCAACATTAGGATTATTCACTCTTGTCTTAACATCTTGAAGCATAATGATTCTTATTGTTGTGCTCAGTTTTTAATTTGGGTAGATTAATTTATTCAACTTATTCACTGGAATTACAAAGTACTCAATAATATTCTTGGACTAAAACATGAATTTGTAATTATAGGGAATTCAGACAGGGACATTTTGGATTATATTATTGTCATACATCAAAAGCAAGTTAACACATCTCCACATTTCAGGCAATTGGCCCATTAGCATGTTCGAGACTACAGGCACATTAACATATTCAATATCAAACTATATTCAATATCAGAATTTATTTGGAACACTACTGGAATTCATTTGGACCTTCATACATTTGTGTTTGTGATAGAACTTTTAGGACTATTTGGGATTTAATTCTCAATATTAAAAGTTCTATTTTAAATTTTCACTTTGTACAAAACTTGTTGGGTTTTGCTCTCTTTTGTTATTTAGTTTAAGACCATAGAGTCGTAAGACATATTTCATGTGAATAAAATTCAGAAGATTTTTTTTTTTTTAAAACCCTCAGAAGGCTTCTATTTCAACTGTGAATTCAACTTTAAAAGGCATTGCTGGTTTACATATTCTAACACATTTAGCAGCTTATTATTTTACAAGTAATTTTAACTTTGCAGAAAATAAACATACATATGAAAAAAGATCCATCTCAAATAATACTGTATATTTACCAAAATCACATTCAGAATTTTATTTTAAGAGTTTCACTGTATCTGTCACCAATCCCAATCCACCTGCATGTATATATGGTCAGCCAATTCATCCACGAGTTTTAAGAAGCATGTTAGTCAACATCTACCAAAATAGTCATTGGCACAATTTTGTATAATATATTAAGCACATTCTTCATACCAATGAAACTTTCATGTATTCACATGTAATGCCTTATACAGGGTCACATAATTTTTTCCCACATAAATGCTATATAATTCTGGGTCTATTCTAGGACGTGCGAACAAAATTGAGCTCAAAAGTTAACATAATACTTGAAATAATACATCATATTTTCATGTCTTACCTTTATTTCTTCATTAAATCCCTCCCCTTTTCAAAATATTCTTTCTTTTCAATGGTTTGGAGAATTCCCCCACCATTAAATTTTTAGTTCTAGAAAGACCCTGATAAAGTTTTCATCTTGTACATCTTGTATAATTTAGTTCAACAGCATCATCATTTAAAGGCATCCTACCTTATAAAAACTGTACATCATATAGATATAACTTAGAAAGGCCAAATGGAAGATTGGTTTGTTAATAAAATGAGCTTCTCCCTTTGTAAATATACCAACTATTTGGCAAACAAACAATGCGGGGCTGAAAAATTTTATGTCTGTATGACTTTTGTACATTCAAATGGATTTCAGGTTGTTATGAAAATCCCAAATCCACACCAAAATCCACCCAAATCAACAACATATTGACGTGAAAGATTTTCTCGTTAGGCATTAATAAAATCTCATGATCTGCATTAATATCATTTCAAAGTAAGGTGTCTGTGATATTAGCACAAGCTACAACTTAGTGCTTGAGTAAAACATTGAAAGTATGTGTGCTCATACATAACATTCCTAAAATTAAATGCAATATTACATGTTATGATAGATTTTGAATGTGTATGTTAATTATCATCTGAAGAGGGGTTGTGTGTGTGTGCGTGATTTAGATTTTTAACATAGCTTTAACAATTTTTCAGTCATATCATTATGATGGCTGCAGTGCGACACTTAATAGTGATGTCTAGCACTGGGGCATCATGCTGCAGACATTTAGCACCATGTCCCACCCAGTCACATTATCCTGACACCAGGCCAACCAGTTCTAACACTAACCTCTTACTGCTGAGCACCAAGCGAAGCAGCTGTTAGATGACATTATGCTCTAACCACTGGAGTGGTCCTCATGGGGATATAATTGTCACAATTAAATAAAAAAGGTATAAGTGCTGATGGATTCTCATCATCAAACAATTCATTATTTGTCATTCTTTTCACTGTATCTTTCTGGCGGCAGGATCACTGAAAGACCACCAAAGCAATATTAATCAATACATACTAATTTGTGATTAAGATAATTAACATTTACCAATTTGTCGACTGCACCTGTGGCTTAGTGGTTCGAGCATTCACCTTGGATGCGAGAGTTTGCGAGTTCAAACTCCGGCCGAGTCATATCAAAGACTTATAAAAATGGTACTAGCAGCTGCCTCACTAGATGCTCAGCATTAAGAGATTAGTGTTAGGACTGGTCAGCCTGGTGTCAGGATAATGTGACTGGGTGGGACATGATGCTACATGATGCCCCAGTGCTAGACATCTCTATAAACTGTCACACTGCAGACATCATAGTGACATGGCTGAAAAAATTTTAAAACTAGATATATGTTGAAAGTCCAAATCACACACACACACCAATTTGTCACGATCACTGTTGTATGGTGACTTTCAGGATTATTGTTGGCCTTTAACCACAAAACATTTTCATTTTGGATTTTAATTTAAAATTTCTTTATCAGTCCTGATTTCTGTGTTTGTTATGAATATTCATGCCATAATTGTTCATTTAAAATAAATATAAAGTTAATTCATCTATAACTACAGCTGTAGGGAAGATTTATATTAGTTGAAACATAACCATGTGATCAGGCCCAGTTGTGTTTATTTCTGTACAATCTGTACAAAGAACTACTTTATAGTTGTAACATATATTGTCACATGCAAAGTAACTAATGTAAACAATGAATCAGAAGGCTTACACACTTGAAGCCATTAAAATGAAATAAAAATGGTGGGTTTATATTTTATTTAGAAAACTGAATAAACCGATTTGACAGAATCTAATACAAATTTATCTTAGTAGTTTTTCTGAAGATAAATACTACTTTCTTTGACTAGATTTGAAGAAAAAAAGAAGCTGGGAAACTTGGCCAAGAAAAACATTCAGGTGATGTTATACGAATGTAAAATAAAACTATAGGTAAGTGGATATTGGGATTGGAAGGAGTGGGTGGGGGTTGAAAGACTAGCATTATATTAACTGGACTCACAGCACTGTTTGACAATTGGAGATGAGGCAACAGACACAATGTGATTTGGCGTATTTGGGGAGGATTCTGGTGTTTTGTAACACCATGGATTTCAGCATAATTGTGAGAGTTTACAGTGAGTCCTGCAATCATGAAGCCTGAAATAAAACATGGTAATGGTGCAGGAATGAGGGCGTGTTATAACAATAATGAAAGGAAGAGAACTGATTGCTTATACTGTAAAATTAAGGAAGAAAGTGAAATGGACCTCAATCAATTGCCATTAGAAATTGAATGTAATAACAAAGGAAATTAAAGATAAAAGACAAAATAAAACGACTATAATTGACTGGAGAAGAATTGGAAAATGTAAATATGGAAGATGAATGTAAAGAGAAAAAAAAATAAAAAGCTTATACCAAATATAATTAAATATACTAAAGAGAAATACGGACACAAGTCCAACTTACATTTTGATATGGCACTGCGGAGTCAAAGGTGCCTCTGATGTATCGGTTGACTAAACACGTCTTGCCCACATGTGCTTTTCCAAGTAGAACCACCTTTGAATCAATTTTACTCATATTAAGCGGTCTACAACAAAACGAAATGCCAAATTTTATGTAAGTATCGACTCAGTTTAATAATATGAAAACTGATTGTGGCAATTGTATGCACGAATCCGTGGCCTGTATATTGTGTACATCCACTCAGCACTTATTGAACATAAATGTTAAAATATTTGGGTTTAGACATTGAAAATTATGAACAACTTCTAGATTTGTGAAAACGATTCACCATAAACAGTTTAAAACGACAAGTAATACATTGAATTTTAGATGTACAGGTACTCTCAAAGATTTCTAATAGTTAACGGAGGACGCCAGCGTCCTCTTTACTTTTGGTTTACTACAAACGGGCGTTGTACGGTTGTTTTGAGTTTCTTAAGTAAGAGAGTAGTCTTTCGTCTAGTCTGGTTTCCTGCTAATGTAACCCTCTAATGCATTTTGTGAAACGATAGATTCCTGTAGCGGAGTTACACATCCAATTACCAACTCCGGAAACTAAACAATAAAGACCATATCCGAGGTAATATTATCTTTCTCGACTTGACTGGTAAGGCCTAGCACGATCCGATTGCGCAAGCCGATATATTAGAGAACGATATCTGGAATAGTCCACCTTAATATGTGGTGATGAAGGCACAAAAATTCGACCAATCCCGAGAAAATGTTCCAAGTTCGGAAGAATAACAAAACAGTTATAAAGTTTAGAAAATATACACTTTTAAAGTTTTCTGGTAAATATATATATTCAGTCTTTAGATACGAAAAATTGCCAACAAGTGTGTGTGTGTGTGTGTGTGTGTGTGTGTGTGTGTGCGAGCGCGCGCGCGTGGGTTGTAATCATTGCTTACAATTTGCTTACTATTATATAGTACATGTATGACAGGTAAATTGTAAGCAACGATACGAGCCCCTCTGTGTGTGTGTGTGTGTGTGTGTGTGTGTGTGTGTGTGTGTGTGTGTTTATATATATATATATATATATATATATATGTATGTATGTATGTATGCATATATATATATATATATATATATATATATATATATATAT
The DNA here is from genome assembly GCA_016617855.1 of Megalonaias nervosa. Lineage (NCBI taxonomy): Eukaryota > Metazoa > Mollusca > Bivalvia > Unionida > Unionidae > Megalonaias > Megalonaias nervosa. The sequence continues at coordinate 23,635 of JAECUM010008069.1, read as the reverse complement.
ATATTGTTACGTGTAGGCTCGTACAAATGTAACAAAAGAAAAGAGTGAAGTCAACAAGCTTTGTAAATTTAACAAAAATGATTTATTTCCCTAGAAAACAAGGTAAAAATATGAAATAGGACTTACGGTTTGTGAGAATAGTCCAAAAATTAATCCTAGAATTGAAAAATATAAGTCCTATCACTTAACAGTTTTAATTGAATCCAGGTTCGAATCTCGATGACGTTCCAATATGGAGGCGATGACATCAGATATGTTCGTTGTACTGGTGGCAATAGATCCTCGATTGAATCAGTTTATAATGTTTCCGTTTAGAACTCCAGAATAAATTTTCACTGAATGTCTTTCTCCCAGAACTTTTATAAATATGAAGCACTTGTGTAGTTTTCTAGAGAATAAATTATTAAATCCCAAAAAACAGATGAACTTCAAAAACAATCTGACATCAGCATTAGAAACACCTTGTACCCTCAAGGTGTAAAGATACGACTGAATAAATTTAATACCAATTGGCTGTTTTAAGCCTCGATTTTAGATCACATTGTAGCCCACGTGACAGGCGACGTGACCGCTAATTTGAACAGTGCAATAAAATATTTAAAAAATGCCATTTATCACGTATGCAAGAATAGCCCTATCTAAAAATCAAATCCTCACACTGGAAATCAACAAAAAGAAAGGATGTTACAATTCAGCTAACACGTGGGCCGAAAATGACCTTGGTAATAGCCAATCGTATTCACCCGATGTTTACAAGATCTACGAACCAAGATGAGCTAAAAATAGTGCTTAAGCAACGGTTACATTCTAATCGGGTCAAGCCAATTTTCCGAAAATAGACTCAAATCCAGTGAAAATTATCATTACAATAAAATGTAATGAAACAAAATTAAAATAAAAACAATTTAAAACTAACACACAAATATTTAAATTACATATACGTACCACTCCCCCCCATAAAGAAAAAGAAAGATTTATATAATAAAGCTTTCTTTTCACAATATGTAGATTATACATGAGGTAAAACAAAATTACATAAGAAAACTCTTATGAATTATACAAAGTATACATGAAATAATATTTCTATACACGGGAAAGTGCATCTGCAATCAATTTGTCTTTTCCTTTGATGTGCCTGATGTCAAGATTATATTCTTGCAAAAACAAATTCCAACTTAATAATCTTTGATTTTTATTTTTCATCTTGTCGATGAAAGTAAGGGGGTTGTGATCACTAAACACAACAACCGGAGAAGGAACTGAGCTAATATAAATTTAAAAATGCTCTAATGCCAATATTAAAGCCAAATCTTCCTTCTCGATTGTTAAGTAATTTCTTTGGAGCTTATTTAATTTCTTAGAGAAATAGCACACTGGGTGATCAACGCCATTTCCATCTTCTTGAATCAATACTGCTCCAACCCCAACATCACTTGCATCAACAGATAATTTAAAAGATTGACTGAAATTTGGAGTTGTAAGAACCGGCGCACTTTTGAGTATGGCTTTTAACCTATCAAAAGCCTCCTGACATTTTTCAGTCCAAAGAAGCTTGTTTTTCTTACTCAACAAGTTTGTCAGGGGTTCAGCAATATTAGAAAAATTGGAAAAAAAATTTCCATAGTAGCCGGCCATACCCAAAAATCGCATCAGTTGCTCCTTACTGACAGGTACAGGTAATTCAGAGAAAGCCTTGACCTTAGCATCTATAGGTTTAACTTGACCATGTCCCACGATATGTCCTAGAAAAGTTACACAAGCACAGCAATATTCACTTTTAGATAAAATGATTGTCAAATTTGCATCAGTGAGTCTTTCAAAGAATTTCCGAATCGAGGCTAGATGTTCTTTCCAAGTGTCGTTGTAGATGATGACCTCATCGATATAAGCATCGCAATTATCTAGACCAGTGGCAATCATATTCATCAAGCGTTGAAAAAGTACTTCGGGAACCCTTTATCACAAAAACGGCATTACTTTATATTGATAGACTCCATCTGGAGTCACAAATGCCGAAATTTCCTTTGCTCTTTCCGTTAGTGGAATTTGCCAAAATCCTTTCAGAAGGTCAAATTTGGTGACGTACTTGGCATTTCCAATTTTATCGATACAGTCATCGATTCTTGGTAATGGAAATGAATCTGTTTTTGTCACACTGTTCACCTTCCTATAATCAGTGCACATACGGAAAGTTTTATCTGGTTTCGGAACACGTATGCACGGTGAACTCCAATCACTTTTACTGGGCTCTATGAAATCGTTCTCCAGCAAATACTCAAGTTCCTTTTTCAAGTATTTCTGTTTGAGAGGGTTCATCCTGTATGGGTGTTGTTTCACAGGTTTTGAATCTACAATTTCAACGTCATGAAAAATTTTGTTTGTCAGAGTAGGAATATCAGGAAACAAGTGATCATAATCGAATAATAACTGTTTCAGTTCATTCCTTTCTTGTTGTTGCGAATGTAAAAGTTTCTGGTCCAGATTTTTCATAATTTCCGAATTCCGAAGCTTTGGTGCTCCAAGATCAACAGTGTCCGATTGAATTTCTTCACTTAAATCCTCAGTTTGTGGGACAGGTACAACTAAATTAATTGCATAATTTACTTGGCTATCTCTTTCAATATACTAGTACTCCATTAATTTATTTAGATCAGAGTACTATTATTATAATTTAACTCATTCATTTTCTTCTTAACATTGTAAGGGCCGTAAAATCTAATTTCAAGAAAATTTTGAAGAATGAGCAAGAAAGAATGAACTCTATTACAAGACTCAAAACTTATCTCAAGTAAAGTTCTATGAAACTAGAATTTCATTTTTGACTTGAATTGCTGAGTGCCAAATTCACGCATAAGAAGCTGGAACATTCCAGACATAAAATTTGACCCTTGACCAGACTGAACAGATTTGGGAAGGCCAAACTGAGTAAAAAAAATCTTTATCAAAGCTTTTACTACGGTTTTGGTTTTAATATTCCTCAAAGGAATTGCCTCTGGGAATCTTGTTGATGCACACATAATGGTCAACAAATATTGGTTGCCTGACTTGGTCTTAGGTAAGGGACCAACACAATCTACCATAATTCTACTAAATGGTTCGTCAAATGCAGGAATAGGTTGCAGATAAGCCTTAGGTATCTTCTGATTGGGTTTTCCTACTATTTGACAAATATGACAAGACCTACAAAATTTACAAACATCACTTTTGATTTTTGGCCAATAAAAGTGAGTCAAGATCTTGTGATAAGTTTTATTTATCCCTAAATGACCAGCCAGAGGAGTTTCATGGGCCAAACGAAGTATTTCCTGTCTGTAAGATTTTGGAACTACAATCTGATAGTTCACTGACCACTCGTCACTAGCAGGTACCTCGGGAGGTCTCCATTTTCTCATAAGAATTCCATTTTTAACGAAATAACAGACAGGTATTTCAGTGGCTTCAGTTTCACTAATGGCCCTCTGAAACAAACAGGAGATCTCAGGATCTTTTTCCTGTTCGACGACAAGTGATTCTCGTTTGCCACTCTGATTAGATAAAAGAGAATGAGTAGTGAAAAGAGGATCACTGTGATCAATATCTTTTGATTGATCCAAATTAGGAGTGAAAGTGACCTCATCAAAAGCCTGACCAATACATGTGTCAGTTAAAGGAATATTTTCCTTATCAAAATCATTCTCAAGAGCTTTCTTTGCCATAAGTCTGGTAACTACACAAGCTGGGTATAACTCAGGGTATTCTTTTTCAATTGGATCAACTTTCTGATCCAAAGAAGGCTTGTCAGTTACAAGTGGATTAACCATAACCTTGTCTCCTGCTAGGTCGTTGCCTAGTAACAAATGAATGCCCTCAACGGGTAGGTTAGACACTATACCGACTGTCACAGGTCCTGAAACAAAGTCTGATGACAAAATTACAGAATGGAGAGGAACATTAACAAAGCCGCACTCTACTCCCTGCATGAGAACACTTTTATTAGAAAAGGACTTCTCAGAAAAAAGACAAAGTACCTCATAATAAAAACTCTCACAAGCTCCTCTATCCCTTAAAATTTTAATAGGGATAGGATTGGCCAAATCGACCAAGAGTGATATAGAACCCTTCGACATGAATGGTTCATAATTCTCCATAATAAAGTCAGACTGGGGTTTTATAGACCCAACAAATGTATTGTTTTCAATACATGACCGTGACCTTGACCTCTTAGAAATAAGAGCATTTGGGATAGGTCTATCTTGATTCTGATGTCTATATTTCATTCTGAAGCAATCAGAAATAACGTGTCCTTTTTTCTTGCAATAGGTACACGTAGGAATAGACAAGGATTTTGAATCAAGTTTATCAGAAGCTTGATTTTTAGAAGTTGTGCCAAACTGAGTTTTAGAAGGAGTCGTATTAGGCTGAAACACCTTTCTACAAGTAGACTGCTGAGTGAATGATTTGCTAACAACAGGAACTTTATGAGTAAAACAATACTTATCAGCAACAAGAGCAGCATTTTCCAAGGTTTCAATCCCATGCTCTTCAAGATGAGTCTTAATGTCACTAGGGACACAGTTCTTAAACTCTTCAAGTAACACAAGTTGTTCAAGACTTTCATAATCATGTTCAACTTTCTTGGCTAAGCACCATCTCTTAAATAACTGCACTTTTTCTCTTGCAAATTCAACATAAGTTTGTCCAGCTTCTTTTTTATAGTTTCTGAATTTTTGCCGATAAGCCTCAGGGACTAACGCATAACCCCTTAAGATGCACTCCTTAACCAAATCATAGGCAGAACTTTGCTGTACTGATACGGATGCATAGATATCTCGGGCCTTGCCAAAAAGTACACATTGCAATAATTGAGTCCAATGCTCCCTTGGCCATTTCAAATTTTCAACAACTTTTTCAAAATAAATAAAATATTTGTCTATTTCTTTTTCTGTAAAAGGGGGCACTAACCTGATATTTCTCGTAATGTCAAAACTTGAATTTGTATGTGAAGTGGAAATGTGCTTTTCACTTGTCAGCTTAACTTCTTTCATTCTAATTTGAAATTCCCTTTCATCCTTCTCTTTTTGCATCTGTCTCTCTCTCCTCTTTCTCAAACTGTAATTTCGTTTGTTTATCATTCTCTCTTTCCTGTCTCTCTCTCTCCTCTTTCTCAGATTTTACTTGTTTATCTTTCTCCCTTTCATGAAATTGCAATTGCAATTGCTTCTCTTTTAATTGCAACTGAAATTGTTTCTGTCTCTCCTCTTTCTGAAGCTCGAGCTTCCTTAACTCCAATTCCATCTTGTATTTCATTTTTAATTCTTTTACTTTTATATCAGAGTCTGATACCGACTTACTGACTGAAGCTAAAACGCTTTTATCAAGAACATTCTTCTCTACCAAATACTGAATGAAAATATTTTTAATTTCTTTTTTCGTTAAGGAAGATTTTGCCTCAGAAAGATCGTATTTTCTGGCAAATTCAAGCAACTCGTCTTTTTCAAACTATCCAACTGCTCCTGAGTAGGATTAGAAAGAAAAGTCTTCACTTTTAATGACATTGTGAATGAAAGCCTGTTGTTTTCACTAAAGATTTCAAACAAAATGTAAAATAGTACTTGGGATTTAAAAACTAGGGGAATTTAAATTTAAAAAAAAAAAAACAATTTTCTGCAATATTTAGCCAAAATTTATATATCCCGGACTAGCCCCCAATATTCTTCTGTTACGTGTAGGCTCGTACAAATGTAACAAAAGAAAAGAGTGAAGTCAACAAGCTTTGTAAATTTAACAAAAATGATTTATTTCCCTAGAAAACAAGGTAAAAATATGAAATAGGACTTACGGTTTGTGAGAATAGTCCAAAAATTAATCCTAGAATTGAAAAATATAAGTCCTATCACTAAATAGTAATTGAATCCAGGTTCGAATCTCGATGACGTTCCAATATGGAGGCGATGACGTCAGATATGTTCGTTGTACTGGTGGCAATAAATCCTCGATTGAATCACAGTTTATAATGTTTCCGTTTAGAACTCCAGAATAAATTTCCACTGAATGTCTTTCTCCCAGAACTTTTATAAATATGAAGCACTTGTGTAGTTTTCTAGAGAATAAATTATTAAATCCCAAAAAACAGATGAAATTCAAAAACAATCTGACATCAACAATAGAAACACCTTGTACCCTCAAGGTGTAAAGATACGACTGAATAAATTTAATACCAATTGGCTGTTTTAAGCCTCGGGTTTAGATCACATATTAGCTCACGTGACAGGCGACGTGACCGCTAATTTGAACAGTGCAATAAAATAACAAAATGCCATTTATCACGTATGCAAGAATAGCCCTATCTAAGAATCAAATTCTCACACTGGAAATAAAAAAAAATAAAGGCTGTTACAATTCAGCTAACACGTGGGCCGAAAATGACCTTGGTAATAGCCAATCGTATTCACCCGATGTTTACAAGATCCACGAACCAAGATGAGCTAAAAATAGTGCTTAAGCAACGGTTACATTCTAATCGGGTCAAGCCAATTTTCCGAAAATAGACTCAAATCCAGTGAAAATTATCATTACAATAAAATGTAATGAAACAAAATTAAAATAAAAAGAATTTAAAACTATCACACAAATAATTAAATTACATATACGTAACAATATATATATATATATATATATATATATATATATATAGTATATATATATATATATATATATATATATATATATATATATATATATATATATATGTATATATATATTGAATTATTTGAAGAAAATTCATAATGTAACAGCATTTTAGCTTTTCGATAAGGACAACAATGCGAAAATGCTATGAACAGACCGTTTGTTGGGGGAGGGGGTGATTTTCAATGGTTGGTTTGTTATTATTTAATTTTTTACATTTCAAAATTGCGCTAAATTTAAATAAAGTAACAGAAAAGAGTGAAAGCAACAAGCTTTGAAAAATTCAACAAATACATTTATTTCCATAGAATTCAAAGTGAAAATGTAAAAAGAACTTACGGTATTGCGAATTAAATCCAGAATAATCCTAGAATTACTAACACAAGTCCTAATGAAAAAGTTCTGAATAAACTTTAGTGATATTCCAAATAAGTTCCAACTTTCTAATACACTAATGTTCCAATGTCTTGACTTGTTAATGACGTGCCAACAGTCTTTGGTTGAAACACAGTAATATAATGCAAGATATCCATGTCTGAATTCACTATAATTAATGTCTCTGTCGAAGAATATTATAGACGAGCACTTTGTATTTCCACTGAATAAATAGTTTGAATTAATAAATTCCACCCCGAATGAAATATTTAACACAACAATAAGACAGATTCTGCTTCAAGATCTTACAGTACGAAGGAGTAATTTCTAGGTAGACAAGCCTATAAAGCCCTCAACATGACCTAGGTCATGACTATAATATAGACTGTGGTAAACATCAGGTAGACCCGGCATTTCATAGGGAATTTCCAATGTTCAGAACTCAAATTGAGATAATCATGTTGTTTACAAAACAAAATCAATTATTCTTGTTGGGTAGAAAACGAACTTGATGTTAGACATGGTTCGCTATAAAATACAATTTTCCATTGCATATAATGAGTTCAAAAATTTAACAAACATTGCGAATTAAACATACATCATAGCTGTATATAAAAATATTAACAAATACCATAACTTTCATTTTAAAGTTAAATTTATGACAATATATTCGATTACTTTTTCTGTGCAAACTCGACAGAAGAAAACCTTAGTTGGGCAATTTTTCTTAGATTATTCAAATTACATTAAATATTAATTGTCATCGTAAAATTTGATAGTAAAATAGTTCAAACAAAGTCCATTTAACCCTGATTGTTCAATGCTCTGCACCTTTAATGTAATCAAAAACTTCCAGACGAAATTTATTGATCGCTATGGACTTTTACAATGGTGGCCAGGTACTAAACTGTCATAACAAATAACAGAGAAGTACAAATTTGTTTTTACCACGCGCTGCTTTCATTGTAACATCACAGCGCACGACATTTAATCCGGTTTGTACCAGATCACACTTTTAGGTTGATCTCTTCTAAACACGTCCACGTAATTCAACGTTGATGCTGCCGTATATGTTTCTCAGAGTATTTAAATAATGGCCTTCCAAAGGAATACGGAAGCATGAAGATCCAAACAAAGTGAATAATTACAATATAAAGGTATGTGCAGTCAAATTCTAAAAAATGAGAACCTACTACTGAAATTGTCAGTTCTGAATGTGTACATGACTAGTATGACTTTCACTTTAATCTTGGCTATGACCAAGGTCGTATATGACTCTGCACAGGGAATTTACATATAAGACAAGACAGGAAATCTTTATTTCAGACTGCATGGTCCATACACCTAAATTAAAACATAAATATAAAATAAAAGTAATTTCAACATAAAAGAACATAGATTCGTTAAGTCCAAATATATGACAAATCTACAAAAACGGACTGTGTAAAGCATTGTTATGAATGAACTTGTGTAGGACATGTAAAAAGTAATTTGATCCATCTAACCATAATACGAGAATTTAAATGAATGTCATAGTTCCATGGAGATTTCAAGATACAGTTCTTACTATTAGATATTCTTGGCATCATTGAGAATATAAATTTTCTCATTACTTCATCAAAACTAAATACATTAGAGCTTACAAACATGCTAGAGGTACTATTCAATCTTGAAAGGATTAATAGAAAACGAAGACTATTATTATAACAAATAGCTAGTGTAACAGTAAGAATTTGGAGATGCTTGTTATATACATATGTCAGCGTGACCCATACCCATTCTAAGTTGATGGATATGGTTGGTACTGAATTAAATCCATGACAGGGTAAGATACATGACTGATTCTTAATGAGATCTATCCGATAATTGTGCCAGACGAAATAGTCAAGACGAGGTGAATTTGTTACAGTATAGAACAAAATGCCAAGAGTGGCGATTTTGCATCAATAGCATTTATACTTGCTGAATATTTGTCATAAGTTGAAAGATCGGTTTATCAAGGGAAGAACGAAATATCTGGAATTGTCCACACTTCGAAAGGCGTGTGTTAATTTTGATGGTTAAATATGCCTGACTGGATAAGTAATAGCTTGGGGCGTGTTTCTCAGGCGAAGTTTTTTGTTTTATAAATGTCTTACGCCGAAAAATTAGCCAGTTCAGTTGAGGCCGCGACTCCGAGAAAGAAATATCAAGTACGCTAATCGTTAAATAAAAGTCCAAAGGATGTGTATTGAAAGTCGTGATTGATGATTCTATGAAAAGGGAAAAAGAGAGCAAGGAGATAGCTCCAGCAAAGGGAGACGTAAAAGTAATACGACCCATATTGCAGTTAATGACCTGCAAGAAGCTGGATGAGACAAGGAGAGGTCATTGTAGGCAGCAGCAAGGTCGCCAGAGGGATAAATCAACCCCAGCCTACTACCGGTGTTGAATCCTGAGTGACCTCAACCAAGTCATCAGATTATGCAGTCATAATGGACATTTGAGTTCGAACGCTCACTCGATTTTATGACGAAATTTGTCATACCCGTATGAAGGGAACTGCTAATTTCATTTTTAATACCTCTTGGTAATTTTTTTTTTCAAATAGATGTGTATCCTTCAATTGTCTTGTACAAGTTTATTTTGTTTATCTAATTGATCAAAATTTTTATATTATTATATACGGGGGCCCGTGTTGTTCTATTTACATTCACAAACGTTTGTCCACAGAGGAACGTAATACATTGTGCAGCAATAAGATTTGAATAATCTAATTTTGATATTCAAATACCAGTTTCACAATTTAGATAGAACCATGTTTGTTCTAATACACATAAATCTCAAATGTCTCATAATATCTTCATCATCTGACCGATTGTGTTTAAAATATTACGCAAACACGTGTAACTTTTGGTCGTTAAGATGTACAGGGGGAGGAGATGGTAATTTGAAAGCAGTTGACTGTAAGACCATGTATTCAGCTTTTTGTGTATTATAGCTGATATCATTCTCAAATTCGTATTGTTTACATATCTTAATTTCCTTAAACCTGTGATTTAGGACTTATCAATAACATATTATCAGCAGAACCAAATTTTTTAAAGAAATAACACATTTAGTCTCAAAAGTAACTCCACGTGATACTGAACAATTTACGATTTAAATCGTCTATGTATATATTAAATAACAAAGGGCAAAGAACACCTACCTTCCTCACTCCATTGGTTACATGGAAGGAGCTGGATAATACACTTCCCCAACGCACATAGTACAATTGTTTGCCATACCAATCAACTAAAGTATAAACTATGTAGAAGGGTATTTGAGTATCAAGTAACTTTTTAGAGAGTGTCCAGTGACTAACACTATCAAATGTCTTACTATCGTCGAAAAAAACCTTGCAAACACAGGTCTGCCATGTTCCACATAAAAATAGTTGACAGTGTCCTTAAAGGCATTGAAGTATTAGTCTACTGAATATTGCGATTTAAAACCAAATTGATTGTCAGAGATTTTCACTTCACATCGTTGTAGCATAATAAATTCAAATATTTTAAAAATAATTTTCGTAAGAGTTATAGGTCTGTAATTATTTTTGTCCATCAGGTTATCAATTTTACTTTTCAGTAGCGGGATAATTGTAACATTTGTGAAATCGTTTGGAACAAAGTTATGTAAAAACATACAATTAAATAAAACCCTCAAAAGAACATGAAGTCTACTATCTGAAAATTTAAATTGTTCCACATATTAAAAAAATCGTATCCTGAACATTAACCCTTTTTTGTTTAGCTATAGCACGTTGGCTCTCATATAATGTGGTTAGTTCAATACGACTAGAAGGAGTCTTGAATGCTAAAAGAACATAATCTTTATTTGACCCGTTTTTAACACTATTGAGTAAGGCCTCAGAATGATATTTTGCACATGTTGCATATATGGTTCCCACCAATGCAAATCCTTAAAAAATGGTGTTGACTTCACCGAAACCACGGCTTGACTGGTAGTAACTCCACGTTTCTTTTAGTCAGGTACCATGACTATCTGCACAACAAACTACCTTTGTTGGTCATAAATGGATGAAATGGCATGCTTTGTTTTGACTATTATTTTTATTTAATCCTAGTTAGCCTCAACAATTACATTGCTCAATACCTGACTTCGTGAATTCTGTTAATAACAGAACCAACTGACAACATTGCGATTGTGACTTTGACTCCTTATGCCGCCATATTTCACTATGTGACCCAAAAGTAGTTCTACTTATTGTTCTCAATGGCCACTCTACACCATAGTCGCTAAATAAGCAATTTTGCTATCTGGCGATTTACTATCCAATTTTGATCTTATCCCAACGCCGATCAACTCTGAGGTCACGTCTGTATGTTAAAGAGCAACAAATTAGTTCATAACACGTAGCCCCATTACTTTGTTAATTGTCATGACTAATAATTGAAGTCAGTCTAATAATCTCTTGGAAGTAACTTAAACTAAGCACAATTCTTTCAAAAAGGTGTGTTAATGTGTGTTCTTGCAAAGAGTAAAATTGCTGATACTTTTTAGAGCACTTCCATTGTCAAATTTTCATTTTCGGAGGTCCGTAGTTTTGAACGTTGTAAAGCTCTTTAGTTTCGAAAGTAAGTAAATCTTTCTAGTAGTTCACAATTCCATAATGCCTAAATAGAAGTGATCGAAAGAATAAAAAAGACGGAATTTGAGAGTTTGATTAATGGCAGCGAATTACATCCGAAATTTCTTTCTAGTCTTGACGGAAAAGGCCGAGAGTAGTTAGGGGGGATACCGTAGGGCAATATGGGATTTTAACATCATGGGACACTTGGGGACAATATGGGAAATTAACTTAGGTGACGTCACGGTACTGGACAGTTGGGAGAAAATGGCAACAATGTTGCGGCTGACCTAAAACGGGCGTCTACTGAGTAACAGTGTTATAAGTGGCTGACCTGAATACGCGCTACTGTACGTAGGGACAAACAAAACATAGACCTATGCAGACATACATATACACATACACAAACAAACAAATACCAAATGCACAAGCAAAATATAGCATGGGAGTAACGATAGTTCAATATGGGAAATTAACATTGTGGGACCGTATAGGGCAATATGGCAATTTATCATAGAATGGTACAATAGGGCAATATGGGAATTTAACATAGAATGGCACTCAAGGGCAGTATAGGAATTTAATATGGTGGGACTATCTAGGGCAAAATAGGAATTTAGCATGGTGGGACTGTCTAGGGCAAAACTGGAAATTAACATGGTGGGACTATTGAGGGACAAGGGGAATTTAACATGGCAGGTCTATTGAGGGACATATGAGAATTGAACATGGGGTTTTATAGGGACAAGGGAAATGGAAGATGGGTGACGTGATGGGGATTTATAGGGACAAAAGGGATTTTATGGGGACAACATAAACAAAACATAGACATATACAAACAAAGAAACAAACAAATACGTATACAACACAAAGACACACATTTTTTTTGGGGGGGGGATAATAATGAAAGAGTATATCTTTTCTAGGCAAGTGAGAAATGAAAAACTTCTAGTATCTATTTTTAGCCATAATTTATGGTAAAATCCTATAGAAGAAACCCAGTATCTATTTATAGCTACAACTTGTGTAAATTCCTTTGGATAAATCAAATATCTATTTTTAGCCTTAAATTTTTTTAAAACATATTAAAAAGAAACTAGTATCTATTTATAGCTAGAACTTGTGAAAATTCCTTTGGAAAAACTTAGTATCTATTTATAGCAACAATTTGTGGAAATTCCAATGGAAAAATCCAAGTATATATTTATAGCCTCAACACGAACCAGTGTTACAAGTGGCTGACCTCAACCGGACAGGTACTTAATAACAGTGTTGCAAGCGGCTGACCTCAATATGCGCTACTGTAGGCAGGTAGGTGAAATGAATTTTAAAGAGACAAAAGGGTTTTTATAGGGACAAAGAGTGTTTTATAGGGACAAGCAAAGACACAGACGCAGACAAAGACGCACACACACAAACACACACACACACACACACACACACACACACACACACACACACACACACACACACACACACACACACACACACACAGGCCGGTGATGGCGAGCAAGAGGGTCGACTCAATTGTAACGGAGGCCTCTCCGATTCCTGTCAACCATGTTGTTAACGTTGTCCAAGTGTGGACTACTAACGGAAATAAATCACAACAAAAATGTGAAATCCACCCGACATAGAGCAAAGTCAGGAAGATAAGCAGAAAGTCTCTTTAAACGATATATCCAAAACCACCAGATTCAAATCCAGCACAAATCCATAAGAATAGTTTGATGCAGAGACTAAATCCATTGTATGTACCTTTGAAAAGCCAGAGAATGTTAGCTTTAAATGTAAACGAAGATGAAGTCTCACAAAATAGACTATTCCTTACACCACAAAAATACTATCCATCACATCACTATACTATCCAGCATATCGTACTCACTGTCCAAAATTCGTTGTGTTCGCCTAGAACGTAAGAAAAGGAGATAAAATCTCGCAAAATATAATATCCCTTATACACAAACAGTACAAAAATATTATCCATGACACCACTATATCATCCAACATCCCTATTCTCTTAAACATCCCATGCGCACACTATCACAAGCGTCCTGTTTTAGCTTAGAGTGTAAGAGAAGTTGAAATCCCACAAAAATACTCTCACATACCTTATATACCATCCAACATTCCATTATACACTCTATCCAAAACGCCATGGGTTAGCTTAGAATTTAAGAGAAGGAGAAGAAATCACACAAACATAATATCCAAAACATCACCTATACCATTCCACACCCCTTACACACACACACACACACACACACACACACACACACACACACACACACACACACACACACACACACACACACACACACACACACACAGCACCTTGTGTTAGCTTAGAGTGTAAGAGAAGCAGATGGAATCAAACAAAACACACTCTCACGCATCTTAAATACCATCCGATATCCCATAACATACTATCCATCACACCCACTATACCACTCAACACCCTTAAACACACTATCCAAAAAACGATCTAGGTTAGCTTAAAGTGTAAGAGAAGCAGAGGGAATCTCGCAAGATATTCTATCCCTTACATCACAAAAACATACTATCCATCACACCACTATACCATCCAACATCCCTGTTACCATCCCACACCCCTTACACACACAACACCTTGCTTTAGCTTTGAGTGTAAGAGAAGGAGATGGAAGCAAACAAAACATACTCTCGCACACCTTATATACCATCCAACACCCCATACAAACACCATCCATTATATCAACTACATCATCCATTACCCCACACACTATCCAAAAAACATCATGTGTTAGCTCAGAGTGTAAGAAAAGCAGATGAAATCTCACAAAATATACTGTCCCTTACACCACAAAAAATAATATCTACCACACCAGTTATACCGTTCAACATCCCAATACCATCCAACACCCCATAAAAATACAGTCCATTATACAGTCTATACCATCCATCACCCCACATACTATCCCCAAAACGTCATGTGTTACCTTAGAGTATAAGAGAAGGAACTGAAAGAAAACAAAACACACTTTCAGACACCTTATATACCATCAAACCCCATAAAAATACTATCTATTACACCATCTATGCCAAACATTACCCCACACCCTATCCAAAACACGTCTTGTGCTAGCTTAGAGTGAAAGAGAAGGAATTGAAAGCAAACAAAACATACTTTCACACACCTTATATACCATTAACCTTCCCATAAAATACTATCCATTACTCCATCTACACCATCTATCTCCTAACACATCATCCAAAAATGTCCTGTTTCAGCTTAGAGTGTAAGAGAAGGAGTTGAAATCTCACAAAATATACTATCTCTTAAGCCACAAAAATACTTTTGATCACACCATCTATACCATCCAGCACATCACTCACTATCCATAATGCCTTGTTGTCCCTTAGAATGTAAGAGAAGGAGATGAAATCTCACAAAATATACTATCCTTTACACCACAAAAATACTATCCATCACACTACCTGTACCATAAAACATCCCAATACCGTCCAATACTCCAAATACACACTATCACAAGCGACCTGTGTTAGCTTAGATTTAAGAGAATCAGACGAAACCTCACAAAATATCTATCCTTACACCCCAAATAAACTATCCATCACACCAACTATACCATCTATTATATCATATGCACTATCCAAACGCCCTGTGTTAGCTTAAAATATAAGAGAAAGAGATAAAATGTCACAAAATATCTATCTTTTACACCACAAAAATACTATCCATCACACCAACTATACCACCCAGCATATCATACTCACTGCTAAAAATGCCTTGTGTTCGCTTAGAATGTAAGAGAAGGACATGAAATGCCACAAAATATACTATCCCTTACACCACAAAAATACTATCCATCACAATACATATACCATAAAACATACCATCCAACACTCCATATACACACTATCACAAGCGCCCTGTGTTAGCTTAGAGTATAAGAGAATCAGATGAAATCTCACACAATATCTATCCCTTACACCACCATAATACTATCCATCACACCAACTATACCATCCAGCGTATCATATTAACTATCCAAAATACCCTGTGTTCGCTTAGAATATAAGAGAAGGAGATGAGCAGCAGAGGAGGTGAACAGACCACTTATCTGAATCGTCATTTGTCTAAAAAATAAGGTTCCTACGAAGGCTGAAAATAATGTCGATAACGCTAAACCAAAGCCTCTAACTGACCGAGATTTTCTCTAATTGGGTTAGCTTATCTCGTTACTTTATCTCCGACTCTTTGTTTTGTGTTTCGTTTACTCGCCGGGTCACTCGATATTGGTCGTTCACCTCCTCTGCTGCTGTAAATTAAACAGCCAGTATAAATATTATCAATAATGATTGGAGAACCACACTCAGCTAGATTAGCTCGAGAGCGACTAGAGGCAATTAAAAAATATTTACCTGTTCGTGATTCTGTTAAGCAACAATTACAATCACGTCAGGAATCTCAAGTTGAATTTGCAGAGCATACAAAACAATTATTTAAACCTATTACAGAAACCACTAAAGGTCTTCTTCCTACGTTAGAGAAGATTGCTGAAGCAACTGGAAAAATAGCAGAAAGAACTAAGAAAACAAAAAAAATTTTACGAGAACTTCCGGCTGAAATAGCTGCCGCGTTACCACCACCGAATGAACAATATGATGATGAACAACCGATTGCAGAACAACCAAAATTAATAACAGCTAAAAGTAGAATTAGTTTTTTAAATAAGTTTTCCGAAACAGGGATTGAAAAAATTAAATCTGTTAAAGACATATATGAATTAGCTGAACTAGCTGTTAATAGTTATTCAAAACGGAAGGATTATCTAAAACCCGAATACGGCGGTGAATATATAAATGACGAAAATTGTGAAAAGTGGTTATATCGTGCGTACACAGGTAAAAAAAGAATTCGACGTAATGATAAAGAATATCCTATCTATATTGATAGTATAAACAAATATAAATCATCGAAATTACTTCAAGAGCGACAAATGAAAATTGGAGTGTTAGAACGAATGTTTGAAGAGGGACGAGCAGGGATAACAGAACAAAAACGAGAAGAAGAAAAGAGAATGTTGGAACAAGAAAAAAAAACGGAGAAAAAAACAACAAGAGGAATATGAGAAAAGACAAGAGGAGTTAAAAGTATGGAAAGAGAAGCAGGAAGCAGAACGCCAAAGAAAACTAGAAGAACTTAGAGGAAGATTATCTTTATCACCTGGAGATGAAGATTCATTCGGCGCAACTGGAAGCGGTCTTACTACTCAAGGAAGCGGTTTTGTTACTTGCCCCAACAATATCCTTGCCGATGTTGAACGACTAGAAATCCTCATTGGGGGAAAACGAGCTGGTAATAATTCCCCAGAAATAATTAATGAAGCAGATGATATTTGTAAACGATTATTTACAGGCGGTATCATGGATATTAATGTGTATCGGTCTCTCATTAATGAAATCGCCGATGACTACTACAGTGATTAAATATAATTAGATACAGTTACTATAATAAAATGATTGTACATAATACTCAACGTGGACCAACCATGGTCAGAGTAATAAATTCACGATTATCAGTATACAAAACGACCTACGGAGATGGACTAGGTGATGTTGTTCAGGGTCTATTTAGAAGGATAGCCCCAAAAGTAATACCGATTGCAAAGCAACTAGGAATGAAAGCTATTGATGTTGTTCGTGAAGAAGGTATTGGTGCTGTTAGTGATGTTGCTAGTAAAGCATTTTCATCAATCAAAGATACACTAGCACGATTAATACGACGAAAACCTCAACCAGTAAAATTACCTAGTACTGAAACAATGCCTGCAAATATTAGTAAAATAATAAATCAAGCTGCTAATCAAAAACTAGCAGAGTTGGCTGATGTACCATTATCAGAAAAAGAAAAAAATATAACCGCTAGTCTGATAGCGGGAAGTGGTCTCACTTCCCGAAGTGGTCTTCGTGTTAGACGATAATAAATATAATAAAATGTTCAAACGCATATCTGATCCCGCATTTGACATGGACGCACCGGTTCTTAAAGATGAGTCTTTGCGTGATTATCAATATTATTCTTATGATGCACGAATTCCAGATCAGCGTGGACGAATTGAACTTCAAGTTCAAGATACAAGTAGGTATTTCTTACCTGCTGAGGCATATATTGAAGTAGAAGGTAGACTTTTAAAAGCAGATAATACAGATTATGGAATTGGTGATCGATTTGGTTTTGTTAATAACGGTATTATGGCGTTATTCGATAGCGCTACGTACATGATTGATGGAAAAAATATTGAATCAGTTCAAAAAGATGTTGATGTTGCAACAACAATACTTGGTCTGGCTAGATACAGCGATGATTATTCAAGATCGGCTGGTCCATCAATGATGTTTGCGAAGGACACAACCGTTCAGCCCGAACATAGGAATGTAACATTAAATGCAGCTGGGGATACGGTTGTATCAATGAATGAAAATTTCAACTTGGGATTCGCGTCGCGTCGAGCAATGCCTGGCGAAGATGAAAGGTTTTCATGTGCGATTCCACTTTCACACATTTTTGGATTTTGTAGAAATGTTAGAAAGGTTATTTTCGGAGCTAAGCATACAGTTGTACTTGTGCGAAAAGCAACCGATGATGATGCAATATGGCGACCCGTCGGTGTTGATGCTGGTAAAGTAATTCTTACAAAACTTCATTGTGGATGCCAGTAATGACTCCATCAATATCTGAAGAACAAAGATTAATTTCTTTTATGGATCAAGGTGGTAAATCGATGTTATCATGGTTAACAATGACCACAGATGCTATCCAGAGTAACATTAATGGTTTATTCACATGGCAGATAGCTTCTCAGCAAGGAATAGCCGCACCACGACATATATTTATTGCATTTCAAGATGTTGCACGGGTAAATGATCAAACGCATAGTATTATGATATTTGACAATCTTGGTGTTTCTGAGGTTTCGTTAAGAATAAATGGACATCAAGAACCATCCGAGGATATTTTATTAAATTTTCAACAAAACAGTGTTGCACGTGCATATCATCGTCTTATGTCGTTCATGGGACGTGATCAAAATGTTGATACTGGTTTACAAATATCACAGCGAGATTTTACAACGCTGTATCCGATTTATTACTTTTCGCTGGAGCATTTAGATTTGTTTAGACAATCTGTTGTTGACATACGTTTTCGAGCTCGTGTGACAAGAGGAGTTATTGCTAATTACAGAGCAATAGCCGTTATACTCAGCGATAAATCAATGTTACTTAAAGGTGTTGGTGGTCTCATGAGAGTCGTTGATGCTCCAGTAGAAAATATGTAATTAGATCGCTCATAATATTATAATGTCATATAATCACGTTAATGTCAGTCTGACTCCTGGTCAGATTAAAAAGCTACAATCAGCATCAAAAAATAACTGTGGATTAAAAATATCGCTAAAAAGAGAACAAATGAGTGGTGCAAATAAATTATCGTTGACCGAGCGTCAGTTCAGAAACTTCAATGAAGCCAAAAAATCAAATAAAGGTATAAAACTTAATCTTTCTGCGGGCGCCATTAAAGATATTGTTAAATCTGGCGGAATTTTTCCACTTCTTGCAGCTATACCAGCATTAATAGCCGCTGCAGCCCCAGCTGTTGCAAAAGCAGCTGCATTAGGCGCTGTTGGAACCGCTGCTGGAATGGCATTAAAGAAAGCAACGGGTCAAGGAATAAAATCTTACAAAAAAAAGGGAAGGGGTCAAAGATTGCCAGGGACCCCATATTCATGGTACGGAAAGGGTCTAAGACTTCACGGGACAGTTCATTGATTTTGCCCATGTCCAATTTTGATTTACTTGATGCTGCTAAAAAATTAAAAATAAAAAACTTCAGAGGCGTTTTTATGCGTGATCAATTACCAAAAGAACCAAACAATATTGAAACTGGTATTATTAATCTCGATAAAAACTCTGGTCGTGGCACTCATTGGGTTGCGTATGCAATTGATCCACGTGGAATAATTTATTTTGATTCATATGGACTAGCACCACCAAAAGAATTTTTAAAATATGTTAGCAGCATGCAAAGTATTCCAATTTGGTATTCAATGCTACCAACATAAACATTAATTGATCCGCCAATATGTGGTCGAGAAGTACTCGCTGTACTTGATACTGTATCAAAATCAACAAAACCACCTCATAAAGTCGTGTATGAATATACTACGTTGTCACATTTAAGCAGACATTAGTAAATATAATGGTAGATATTTGCGGAAGATCTTCTCGTGGTAAAGCTCAGCAGCAAGGTGATTTATCTAAATATGCAACTCTTGACCAGCTCAGAAATGAAATCGATGATTTATTAAACATTACAAGTGTGGATCAAAATGAAGTAGTTGTTTTTCAGGATAAACAAGGACGATTAAAGACGAGTAATATACAACTGCCAGATGTACTCGTACGAATTCCTACCGCGGTTGTTGATAATATCGTCACTTTTACTGAGCAAGGTAAAATACAAGATTCCGGTACGTCAGTTAACGATTATATCAAGAAAGCTGGTGATTCATTCACGGGTTACATTATCATGCATCAAAATAAAATTATAGACCTTGGAAACCCAGCCACAGATACAGACGCCGCAACAAAAAAATACGTCGATGATCAAGAATCTAAGTACGTATTAGCCAACGGTGGTATAATGCGTGCATTTCTCAACATGAATAATAATGGTATTAATAATCTCAGAACACCAGAATATGATTTTGATGCTGCAACGAAGAAATACGTCGATGATAAGGAAATTCCAGTAACAACTTCGTTAGCTACAATCAATAATAAAATGACTACACTCAATAATAATTTTACTAGACACGTACAAACGTTTTTAAATTTTCGTAGAAAAACATAAACAAATCTGTACATGAATTTTTTGGTGATCCACCAACCGTTGATATCAAACTCGCCGACGTTAACACGAAACTCAACGACATTGTCAATGGAATTCCTAACATTGTTCAAAAAACTAATCTGATTAAAATTCCACATAAACAAATTAACAATATCGTATACACAGTAGCATCAGGATCATCAACATGGACACCAGAAAATAACATTCTCGAACATACCGCAGAAGTAACTGGGTTATACAGGCTGTCCATGTATGGTTTGGAAATTACTGGGGCCACTTCATCATCACCAAATGTATATCATAATCCTCTACTGGTGATGTTAAATAAGAACACCAAAGAAACATTTACGTTGACATCAACGGAAATGCCCCCGAGACGTTACTGGTGGTGTCTGGAATTCGTAGCTGAAACTCCTCAATTAATTACTTAACGTCATAATATAATAATGAATCAAACCCTAGTGACGGAGTCACTTATCGACGTTCAACGTGACAGATACAATCAAATATGTAAGTGTCAGATTGAATTAAAAAATATTATCGACGATTATACAGTAAAAGTAAAAAAATATCGCAGACGTATGGTTGTCATTGGTATAATTGTTTACTCAGTTTCTGCTATTATTGCTGGAGCCGGATTATTATTATCCACAATAACAATGACGGCGCCTGCAGTTGTAACAATTATCGTTTCAACTTCAACGACTATCGCAGGCATTCTCAGTATTATCGCTAAGAAGATATCTGCATGTACAAATACTAAATTACACGAGTATATAATAAAATTACATACAGAAATAACAGCTTATTCATATCTTTCTTCGTACCTCAGCGATGGTAAAATATCTGATGAGGAGTTCGCAACGATAATGAAAACCTATGATGAAGCATTCCTTAGTGACAAAGTCACTCACAATAGCCAAGGCGAAAAAGCGGAGAATTAAATAATAACAATAATAATAATGTCAACGTCCTTGACTGAGTCCTCGACAGCGTCGAAAGAATTACTTCAACAGACCGTCACTAATACAGCACCGTCAAAAACTATTATGATATCATTAAGTTCGACCAATCCTGAGTTTAGCGTTAACTTTCCAACCGCAATTCCTGCAAAAGAAATAGCATTAGCGCAATTACGAGTTTATCATAGCTGGCCAAATATTAGATCAAAACCATTCGGTAGACTACAACCAAATAATTCATTAGTGTTTGCAAATAAGAATAAACCTGATGGAACTCCTGACTGGCAAGTAGTTAGTATTCCAACAGGTAGTTATCAAATAGAACAAATCAATGATGAGTTTGAACGCAGAATTAAATCTATTACAGGAAAAGAATAAAAAATAGCAATTACTGTTTACGAACCAACATTATCAGCGGCGATTGAAATAAATTCCCCTGATTATGTTGTAGATATTTATCAAAGTTCGATTAGATCAGTATTAGGCTGGCCAGATATTCTAGCAGTTTATACTGGTCCACCAGAACCAACCAAAACCGAATTTCTCACGACGGAAAAAAGATTTATAAAAATTCCCGGTTACAGAAAAATGTTCCCATGGACCGTCAATAAATTTTTTATTAATAACGCAGAAAGTATTCCTGATCTGAAAGAAATTTAAACAGAGGGACCTCCAGAATGGCTTTTTAGTAAACAACCCATTATTGCTGTAAATAAAGCAATGAATGATGAATTTAATTATTTTTTCAATGTTATTAAAAATCATATTACTAACATAATATAACATTACAGCAACGACACAAAAGAAATTATCCTTGAAGGAATTCGACACTTAAATCTAATATTGTATGATTTTAATTATCTTAAACATATTCTAACTAGAAATGTATATTATTATCTTAAATCAACGATTATCCCTGATGATGCTAAAAAAATAATAGTAAATAATCTTATATCTGAAGTAAAAATTCCTAATTTTATTAATATCGATGAATATTTTCCCGGAGTAATTGAATCATGGAAAAAAATAGCCCCGCAATCAACCATTCTTAAATATAATAATAATCCGTACGGTGAAGGTCGTCATATCTCACCTGGTATTGTTAATATAACATCAACGATCGCAGTTAATCTAGTATGTGATGTAATTGATGGCAGCTATCAAGGAGATCTTGAAAAATCCACTCAAGCTCAACAAGGATATATATTATATTCATTCAGTCCTCAAGCGCCCACTGAGTGGTTAATTGTATCTGAGCCAATTAATCCAGTTTATCTACGTGTACATAATCCGCTATTATCAAGGATGCATTTCAAGCTTACTGACCAGACTGGACACCTGTTGGATCTAAGACAAGAATCACTAAATATTAATCTATATGTGCGCTCGTAGAACGTCCGAGTAAATATTCCCTGATATAATCAAGGGGAAAAAAAATAATCTGATTCTGAAATAATATATTTATTTTTTTTTTTACTGATTTTTCATAATCTGATGGGCTAAATGGTACTCTGATTAATGAAATGGTTACAAATTTCTCGATCTGATGGGTTAAACGGTATTCTGATTAATGAAATGGTTACAAATTCTTTAATCTGATGGGTTAAACAGTACTCAAAATTATTAAAATCTGAATAATAATATATGTTTGAGGCAATTGTACATATAATGAAGCGAGATAACTCTGTACTCTCTGTAGAGTAAATTAAGCAATTATCGCCCCCCCCCCGTCGCTGCGTCAATTCATAAGACCACGCAGATATTTTGTTTTCTTTCATCAAAACGGTTAATTATTTAGCGATTTATTTGTTCTCTGTTAGCAATTAGCTGTCACTGGAGCAGTAATTTATAATAGAAAAGGATATTTATTCACCTTTTGACTCTGATGACTTTAAATCACGTCGGTTTATACAAGTGCGTAATTACAAATCAGAGTTATTTTTAGCTCTTATAAACACAGCTGTATACATGTATTTTAACCTAACGAACGAGAACTTATACAGAAAATGTAATGTGCGATTATCTTATACAGTATATTTTATGAAATGTGTTTGAAAATTGAAGTAAATCCATGTTACAGTTCTACAATAACTGATTTTATTC